>JAMKCH010018018.1:0-36976 GCA_023653785.1 Ophioderma brevispina
TTTTATTTTGTCTACATTTTGTGAAAACTGAAAAGGATAAGTTAATATTTACATAGAGAAAAGAGGTTTCAACATGTGACTGTTAAATATTACAGATGATACTTGCTAGAGCATCCACCCGGTTTTTGGAAGGTCACGGGTTCATATCTTGGGATGATCAGTGATTTTTTTCTCATTGAGTCGCATTTCTGTTATGTGTGGTAAAGTAAGTTTAAAGTCATTATCTAGTTAATATACTCTTTTTATATTGCCTGCTAGCTGATGGCAGTGACATTACTGTTATCATTCATAGTATTTTTTAAAGATGTTTACGTTTTTGGCTGCCATATTGATTGACGTCATGTTACAATTTTAAAAGTATCAGAAATACATTTATTGTGTCTAGCAACATAACCTAAGTACTTCATGTCTATTTTTATCGCAGGTATTTGCTGTTATAGGGCATATTTAAAATTATTGGATTTGGCTTCCATTTTGAATTTGAAGTATGACTTAATGTTACAAGTGCCATACACTTGTTCATTGGATCCTATAGTATTATCACCAAGGGTTAAGTGGTGAGGGGAATCAGCTCTGGCAGATAAAACACGCAAAGCGAGAGGTAGAGTAAATTCACTAAGTCTTTATTAAAGTTGTATGCACTATCTCGGACGTACTCTCTAATCTCATCTAATCAAATCTAACTTCCTCTTACTAAATATATAGCAAAAGGTGAGGATTGTTTCTCCTCCACAAGAATATTTAACCAATCAGAACATCCGATGATTTGTCTATGAATACATAATTACTTCCTATTGATATTGCGCTAGGATGATTAACATTTAGGTGAAGGGTTATTGTGGGTTGAGAGTTATGGATGATGGCCTAATTAATCTTAAAATTTGACAGGTTGTTCCCTAAAGAATTTGAGGATAACCACATCAATATGGACTTTTAAGACTATACCAAGAAAACAGGACAAGATCTCTCTTGTGTATTTCATTAGTAATAGTTCTCACTTTGATTTCACATCTTAGGAATGTACTCCTCAACCCACGGGAGTGTGTCATTGCTCCACACTCAAAACAAGCAAACAAATATCAAACAATATTAACTTAAACACAGTTATTTAATTAAAGGTGATTCTGCCTCATGTGATAGTATATCTAGTAACTCCATAGTTTGATAATATAGGGTTGAATAGATAATCATCATTTATGGCGACGCCATCTTGGATTTCTCAAAACGCCCAAGGATGCCCAAGTGGCACCCGGCAGATTCTTATGCTACACAACCTTATCTATCATTTTCCGCAAAAATATGCATATACTCAACTGTACGGTCATATGAACGTTCTCTCTGACTAAGAGTAAGATGACACGAAAAGGGAGAAAAGAATACAAAACAAATTATAGGCCTGAAAAAAGTCAAGATTTTAAGAAATATATTACTGAGTTTAACCAAAAATGATAATATTAAAACAAATCGGTATTATTCGGGTTTATATACATCGAATAGCATTGATCCCAATGTTTTCTAAATTATTGTGATGTAAATTGTCTAGACGAAGATGACACTACACTGTGTGAAGGGGAGTTATCGTTAGACGAATGTACACTATAGCTGTAAAACACCTTCAAAATAAAGCACCGGTTGAGTTTTATGGTAGATCCTAAATGAAGGTTTCGTGAAAAGCGACCTATCATATACGCAAAGAAAGTCTTTACCTTATTCTACTAAAAGTGGGAGAATGTGCTAGTTTATTTATCAATTTTAAAAAGCGTTTGATACAGATTTTTTGATAAATGGAAATGGGTTTGTAGAACAATTTCGTCAGTGGACCTCAACATTGTATTCTAGCGTTAACTGCAGCGTCTGTATGAGTGGTTTAATGTCATGTCAGGATCTTTTGAAATGCAAAGAGGTGTAAGACAAGGGTACCCACTTTCTGCACTTTTATTTATGATTGCGACAGAAATATCTCCTAATATAGTAAGCAAGACCTACTAATAGAGGGTATCGAATGTGTGAATTAAAATAGCCTAGAAATAAAAATCGCCCAATTAGCTGACGTCAAATGTCAAATGAAGAATTGTCTATCTTAAATGTATTTAAATCTATGAATTTAGGAACGCACAACAAAAGTAAAACAGAATGCTTATGGTTTGGACAAAAAATACCTAATAGTGTCCGAGTGCGTTTAAATAGTCAAATGAACCTAATATAAGTTAGGGAACATGTTTTGGTAAAAAAACCAAAAGAATCAAGGAGACTTCAAACTGATAGAAAAAGCCTGAACGTGCCCTTAATTTAAGTTACTATGGTAAAATTACGGTTGTAAGGGCACGGCATTTCTCAACTGCTATGAGTGCAAGTGTGCTACATGTACCAGAACATTACCATGTGTAGTAAAAGCAGCAAATAAACATTCCTTTTTATTTTTATGGAGAAAGCAAGAGTAAAAGAACATAGGGGAATATGATAGATATAAAAAAAATCAAATTTGTGCATTGAAAATAAGATGGGTTTATAGGTTATATAACAATAAGAAGAAAATTTGGACATCGCATTTGTGGTACGATTAAATTGGGGGGAAAACTTTTTATTTAAGTTAAAAATGCGGGATGTCAAACAAATAATTAAAAGATGAAATGCTCAAATTCTACTAAGAAGTTTTGGAATCCAATCCTAGTTTCTATTAAAGGAAAAATATTCGAATCACTTGCTACTTTCCTAGTAATGGCGGAGTTGTTGATCAAATTATCTAGTACAATAACAACATTAAGTTTGGTGATGTTAGTGACGTTTAATAAATGAGGAAATCCGATATTATTTATCTTAGTGATTATTATATGTAATAATACATTAATTACTCTAGCAGAATTACCTCAAAGTGTAAAACGTGCCAATGGTTTTATTTAACAAAAGCATTACCATGAGACTGGAAATTATGGCTAACGGACAAACAATTTGATCTCAAGATTCCTGAAAATCAACTACATGTGATTTTAAATTTGGAAACAAGCTTAAGCCTATTCATATAATATCAAATGTCAAACAAAATAGTTATAAGAATCTCAATATGAAATGTGAAAAACGATCCAATATATGTGAAATATTCGAAGAATATACCTAATAACTGAAGAAACCAAACTCACACTTGTAAGAAATACTGGAATAAAAATATGTGCTTTAAAAAGTATTAATAAATTGGGACACACATAGTTCAATGTGCTGTAAACCTCGTTCCATGTGGAAAAAAGGCTGCGTTTGAAGATTATAGTGACACAGACCAATGCGATTTTAGTCAATGTACATAGGATTACAGCCAAATTTTATCACAGGTGTAAAAAAAAGAAACAATTTTTGAAATTCTTCAGGCAATGATTTTCTTGTATGTTCCTTCTTTACAATTCTGAAATTAGACTTGATAAATAGCAAAATGTAATCAGACCGTACAATTCTACATGCAAAAGAATGAAACGATCAGTATGTTTACTTGAATATTATATTATCGTAACATCGTTTTGACCAATGATGTGGTCTACCAAAAGATACTTAAATTTAAAAAGGATAATGCCTAATAATACTGTATTAATTGTACGAGTTATCAAGGTACGGTATCGACGTTACAGAAAACAGATATTATGAATAAATAACAATGTTCAAATCTCTGATGGAATTATAAAATATATCTTTGAGCGAGTGAAGCAAATAAAAAGGCATTTTGCCACCTCTTGTGAGGTTAAAAAAATCAATGCTATGCAATGCCTGCACAGTGTATATTATTTGGTGGCTTATTTTGAAACATTTGATATTACTTGTAATTCTCACCTGACGTGTGTTGTTCTTTTGAAAGTCTTAGAGTTTGGTATAGTATATTTATGTCATGTTATAGAATATCCTATATATTGTTATCAAATTGCGCGCATCAAAGGGTCTATTGAGTCCATCCCAGAATGCACCAGTTTTGGGAAATTTCACCTCAATAAGGTCATGTGATCCCACGAAAACGTATTCTTAACACATAAAACCGTGACTCTTACACTCATTTTAGCCCACAAAGCACTGGTACTTAGGATTATTTTGCATTTTTAGCATGTCTTGTGGTTCTTAAACTTCTTGTGCACTTTAGTACTGACATATGTTTAATACAATACAGTATGTACATTGCAATGCATTATGGGATTGGTTTAAAACACCCTCTGTACGTGCAGTAAATGAAAGCAGTATCAGAAAATTGACAGCAACTCGATGCTAGCTTTAGTAATCTGATGTTCACGTTTTGCCAATAAGACCGTGTTCTTCCCAACAGAGACAATACATAAGCTAAATTAATTGAAGAATACTACAATCCAGTCCTTTCCCGTCGTTTAATAGCAGAAAATATTTTTTCTGGAAATAAAGCTGCCAAGAACTGTCCAGATTGTATTTCGACTTAATGAGTCTTGTAAATTTGGCATTCTTTCCTTTAAGACGTCTCTATAGCATTTTTTTTCAGTACTGATCTCTTTGAGACCATTCCTTTATGAAACACTAAGAATATTAATTAGTCCAAAAAAGTGTCTTATTTGACTAATTAAATTTGTTTATAATCCACAAAATAGTGCTAAAATTGGTTTGAATTAAAAAGAATGCTTTTTAAAGATTTTCGGATTAAATTTCATAATTGCAAATATTTCTACAACTTGAAAATTTGGACTTTTTAATTACAAAATTCGTCAAATGACTAATTAGCAAATGGCCAATGTGTACTTAAATTCGTAATTTTTGTGCTTGACTAACTAATTCTAGTCATTTGACGAGTCTAAAGTCGTCTTTAATTAGTCAATTAATTTGTCATTTGACAAATTAAAATTCGTCAGTCATTAATTAGTCATTTTAAAGTGTAAATTTAGAGGTAATGAAAATATTTTGTAATCATGAAAACTACTTTAAAATATTGGAAGGTTATCTTCCAGCATAGCAAACATGTTTCCAGCATTGAAGTACATTTTATTAATGATAAAACAAGTGATTTGCATGACTAATTTTTAATTAGTGAAATAAGACACATTTTTTGACTAGTTAATATTCTCAGTGAAGGGTATTCAAGAAAATGATAGATCAAATACATAAATAAATCCTTTTTACTTGAACGAGTCATTCATGAGATTTAAAAAACCAATTGTGAATATATCTGTGAAAAGAAATCGTCACTAAACAACTACTTAAAAATTGTATTTTTCCTGACATTATCCTTTGTGCATCCCTCGCTGGATTATATTGTATATACCTCGTGATTATCACGGGAAATGTCTAAATTTGTAACAGATTGATCATATAAAACGACCTCCTACTATATATAGCTTTTCTCCAGGTTGATATTTCCACATCACTAAGGTTCAAAATGAAACAAACGTGTACACTGTTCAGAAAGAAAAAATACAATTTTACTTGTATTCATAAATTACCCAGAGTTATACGGTACTATTCTGTGAAATTGGACTTTTAATTCAAGGAATCGGATATGTCAAGAAATGACTAACCTTAGTAAAGCATTACAATTCAATATTACACCAGAAATGTATTTCTGACATAACAGCTAAAAAACGAAATTATATTTGATTTCTTTTCCATGCATCAAAATTATGTAAATGCTAGTTACAATAAAAATTCTAATTAAACAACGAAATATATTTTGCAATAAAAGATATTTTTACTTGTAGTTGTTAAATAAAAATATTTTTATTTTGATATCACTGCTAATTCTCAATGCAAAATCTCATATGCGTACAGATAAAAATATTATTACAAACGTCTTATATGAGGAGGGCGTATATTTTGTTTAAAATTTAGTTGTGTATTTTTTTAATCCCAAAATGTACAAGCTTACTCATGATGATTGTTGTAGATTGAAAAAAAAAACCGGCGCGGTTTATCTTTATTCTTTTTAAAGGGACATAATGACATGAAAAGAATTGACATAATGAAAAGGACCCTTACTGAAATCACTTCCACGAGTTTGAAAACAATTTGGATGTTTACATTCTGTAAAAAACAGTAAAAACAGGAAGAGTTCAGGGGGGGGAGGTGGCAGTCGGTGGCAAAAAAAAAAAAAAAAAAAAAAGGTGGCAATTTCTGGAACAAGGATGCTGACTTACCAAACTTGAAAAACATGTTGTCATCAGCTTACAGACCATTGCTATTGTATATGTGCTAATCCTGGCTAATCCATCTTTCACTTGCCAGAACAATATCTTACTACAAGCCTAAAGTATATACAATGCCTGAATCCCGGTATGAATGCTTTTGAATTGTGTCGCAAAACATGCTAGATACACTGTAAATTCTGTCAGGGATGTGAACACCTTGCTTTTCTGTTCCAGAAATTGCCACAAGCTGCCACCTCCTCCCCTGGAACTCTTCCTGTTTTTACTGTTTTTTACAGAATGTAAGCATCCAAATTGTTTTAAAACTCGTGGAAGTGATTTCAGTAAGGGTCCTTTTCATTATGTCATTTTTTTCATGCCATTATGTCCCTTTAAGCTATTAATGCTATGCAAACTGACTAAGCGAAGACCTCGCCCGATAATAAATCTAATGCGAAATATAACGCGTTAACTAGCACTTTAGTGTCATTTTTACTATGCAGCATCTCCCTCGGTACACAAATCTCTTTAAAGAAAATTGCAGTTTAATTTGGATGTTGGACCGTGTGCTCACATTGGTAAAAAAATGTACCAAAAAAAATACAAATTAATCTAAAGTGTCTATTTTATGATAAAGCAATATGGTTATTGTACACCTAAACAAATAATCAGAACCTCCTGGAGATCACGGAAACAAAATTGCGACTTTTCGCCAACTTTTGCATATTAAAAAATCAGTTGTTGACCCCGTATATTTAGATTGTACACTATTTTCCATTTTTATTTCAATAATGTTGCTCCCATTAAAGGTGAGGTAAATTTTCCTAGAAAACCCTAGAGTGAAAATGGTTATCTAAAATCATCTAAATACTTGGCTTTTACCTTTTACCAACTTCTTTTCTCCCCAACAATTAGGGTAAGTCGTGTTACGCCAATAAATATATTCCCTTTATTAAAACTGATAAAATGCTTTCCATGACATATTTTTATAAGTTTTAGTTTACTCGAAAATGAAGTAGTTTAACGAAAAGTTTCTGCTATGAAACCTTAACGTTATGGTAGGAGATCCTGTGAGAGAAGGGCCCTCGATATTTCTAGAATTTGTGATTTGGCATATTGACACACGTCACTTTATACCCTTTATACCCTTTCCATAATTTCACATCCTGGTCTGATGCGGGGGTTATTGAGTTTCGGGACGATCACGTATCTGGCTTGTTGCAATGCCAGCGCAATGCCTCTCTTTCGTCTCATCGTTTACATATAACCAAAGAGAGGCATTACGCTGGCCTCGAGAGATGGGCCTGAAGTGACCGTCCCGAAACTTGATAGGCGTCCGCATCAGGCCAGGATGTGACAATTACGGAAAGGGTGTGTGCCATATGAATTAATAAACTATGAACGGTTTAATTATCTTATAATGGGTAGTTTTGATCAATGAAAGTCGTGATCTCGATTTTTTTTTAATGTCTTAAGATTTATTGATTGAATGATTGAAATGATTGAAATAAAACATTAGAATTTCTGAGACCATGCTTTCACATACAAGAACAAAAACAAACAAACAGACAAATAAAAATAGATTTTCTTGGATCCGTAAAATCGCTTATTACTTTAATCGCAATTGCCAGCATCTCTATTCTGTAGGTAGTATTGTCTTTCACTCTCCATTTCTTTTAATATCTTAATATTTATGTCAAGACACGGGTTTTGCAGCGTGTACCGCATGAGATGATATGACAGTTAAAGTGACAGGAGATTTTCTAGGATATGAATTTCTCTCAAATTTCACTGGATCGGTTGTAGACCACCTACCGAGAACGTTTGGAAGGTTTATTGGACAAACAGGTGCAAAAGAAAACCACAAACCTTGTTTTGAACTTGCCTGCTATCGTAATCGTTCCCCATAGAAAACCATGCTTTGACTTTCTGTCGTGCACGACAGAAACTACTAAATCATCATCTTATTACATAAAGACGGCGTATTTGGCTTATTCACTTCAGGTGTGATCTAATACTTTGATAAGCATTCCAAATATGTAAAAAACCTAGGTTCGAGAAAAATTGGGGGCGCTTCTTTCTGGAAATCTCCTCATGTCTCTTTAACAGTAATTTTATTGCTCACTCTAATTATTCAGCTCACGATTTCTGACAATTTCCTGAAAAGGCAAACACTTACAAATATACAGACGTTCAATAACGTCGCTTTGCGCCTAGTCGGGCCGAAATTATATGTATGGTTTACTTTACACTCAAACTAGCAAATTGCGTATCTTTTTAATACAATTTAAATTTGATTTGTCAAATATAATGAAAAACTATAAAACATCACAAAGTAAACAACCGCCATTATGAATATGCATTCACACGCAAGGAGGTTCTAGGTAAGTGGAAATTCCCTATTAGATGCGCCTATGTTTCATTTTTACAATGTTAGAATTAAATGATGAATATGCCATATATAAAACATTAATTCACTAAATGTTTAAACTAAATCCAGATTTGCGAGATAAAAAAGGATGTTTCCAGCTCACGAAATAAATGAAATTAAGATTTTTTTAACACGCGCACACACACTCGCGCTCGCTTACACTCGCACACACACACACACACACACACACACACACACACACACACACCCCACACACACTCAATCACCCATACACATACACACTCCCACCCACCACACAAAAACACCTCCTAGACCTTTTGCTCCATATCAATTGATAAAAACATTGAAAAAACAACAAAAAACAGACAGTGTATTTAGCTAATAATGATGTTATCATATTTACTATACCAATATCATAGTTTACTCATATATTTTAATGTCATACTTGATGCACAACGATTAGTTGATCGTAAATTATGACCATGTCAGCCATAAGACAAAGGTACCATATTGAGCATTTGCTTCTTGTGACCGTTGTAAATATAATATATTGATTCATTTTACTATGTTTGTTTTTATTAATTTCTAAGTTATTTTTATCATAAAAATAATTTATGACTTAAGACCCGGATTATGAATTTTAGATCCAGCAAAAATAAGGAGCTAAACAATAAAATACATCGAAAATTTGACATTTTATAAACTCTTAAAGCACTTATTATGCTGTATTATAAGTGTGAGGATTCTAGTAATAACATGCATGATTACTGCGTTAAGTTGAAAATGGTAAAACCAATGATCTTCCTTGATCTGAGTTGGGCCTGATTGTGTCACTTTTATCTTTTAAATAATTTATTTCGTTTCCATTATTCTTTCCTGGCTTTCCTTTAGTATATAATGGTGTATCATAAATGCCCGGGATTTATATATATGCGTGCTTTTAAAGATATAACAAAGCATATGACTCGAATAAGTTCCTAAACCAATTATTAGTACATATAAACACCGTGATTACAATATTGCTGTACAACTGTCGAGTATGGTTTCAGTTTTCATAAAGTTTGGCTAACATTAAAATAATAAAAACCTATAGGAGCTTAATAAATATCCAGGGCATATTGCGTGTGTCATACCTATAACCAGATCTGCTATAATGCTGTATAATAATACCACCAGTGTATAGACACGTCAAAAATATAAATGTAAATAGAAAAAGTACAACATCATCGCAAGTAAAACGATCCGCAGAATGTCAACAGTTAATACAGTAGGTACTATTGAGTATTTATATGAGTTGGTCTCGACGTATTCATTTGTGTCCCTTAGCATGCATCGAGAACATTGTATACTATTATTATGTGATGTCGAGAAAGGAAACGCGGGTCATATTTGAGATTAAAACGAGGTCTTTCCCACAGAAGCTCGATTGCACTATGGACATGTACATGTGTGTGCGTTTCGGATACACAAATCGAGCCATTTTCCAAAGGTTTTGCTCAATCCTAGCGACCATTTAATTCGTTAAACAACTGTTTAAACTTTAAATAACATAACATATTTCTATTGTATAGAAAGTAGATATCTAATCTTACAGGAAATTTATAGGGTGGTATAAAGGAAACTTATACTTTCGTTTTGCAAATGTTGAGTATGTTATTTTTATGATCTATATGCAGCCTCAGTATCATGATTACCTTCATAATAACTCAACATTCATTTACCGACTCGAGAAAACGCAGATGACTTTCTTTAAATTCCGTGCAAGATTTTAGTAATTTCCATAAAGTAGCTAAAGCTGCACTCTAAAGACTACCATTAAAATTTGCGGTAAAATACCTGGCAAATCCATTGCCAGTGGTAAATTTCTAATTTAACACGGGATATTACTTTACAATTAGCACAATAAGCTGTACACTATACTTAAGCTTTTACGTATAATGTATTTATAGTGGAGCCTGCTATGTTCATAGCAAAATACTGACAATTCTACGCCAATGTTTTAACGTTACTTTCGCAAAGTGTTCGTTAATTTATACTATCAGCAAATAAACACGTCTTTAAGGCACCTTCTGTTATAAAAAATTATGGAAATTTATGTTTAAACACATGTAAAATCGACCAAACTTGAAGTGAATTTCATAGTAATATACTTAGGAAATTTGAATTCGATTTCCTGGAAGTGCTCGTGAAATCTAACGGGAAGATGTCGTAAAAGGCTATTAAATTTGGAAGTGTACTATAAAAGAGTAAATAAAACTGCGGTGCAGATAGAAACGATATACCCTTGAAGTTGTATTTCCTAAAGGTTCAATAGATTATCCCGACTAAACTAATTTTCAAAATTTGTATGAACATGGGCCTCACACCACTGTGTTGTAATTTATGTTCGTTTAAAATAGTCCACCTTGTAAATCAGACAAGGCAGTGCACGTACTATACTTAAGGCAAACTTTCAGATAATGCATCAGTTTTAATTTAGGGACTTATTTCGTTATGGACACGAAAGTAACCCTTTTAATTTCTGATGTGAGGTTTAGGTTACCATGGAAAACAGATTGACTACCAGCTGGAGCTGTCCGAACCAAAAAATACAGAAAGCAATTCTAACAGCTCTGTTTTGGAAGTATAAAATATTATTATTATATGATATTGGTCACACCATAATGAACACACATGGGTCACACGCGCGTTTTCCAGCTATAATTTTTACTGTAGCTATTAAGTTTAAAGGTGCCTGATCAAAAACCTACTTCATTGTGAACACTTGTGCACTATATGGGTAAATGGAGGATAATACTTCGAGCGGACTGTTTTTATGAAAAGCAGATCATAATACTTTTTGTTTGAGTTGTTTTACCTTTTGAATTTCAGAGCTAAAGAAAGCTCACTGAATATAGAACATCTGTAAAGTACAGCTCTTACGTCAGTTTGTAACAAATCATTTTATTTTATAACGTCCGTTCTATTTTATTAGACGTCATTGTTATCTTATTGTGTTTCAATTTAATTGTAAGGTATGTCATTATAATCTTAAAGGCAGTTAAATTGAATGACGTCTCGAAAGAAATGCAATATACAAATGCTTGCAGTTGCAACATCTGTTAACAGATACCAACATAAAATCCTGGGTGGGGGCATGTTAGCGTTGTTTTTTTGTTTTTTGATTAATATTGTTATTAGAAAATTGTTACGACTTTTTTGCTCAGTAAATGCCTCCTTATGTGTGTGTATGTATGTACGAATGGCTTATATTTTTTTATTATCCAAAAATCATCACGTCCTTAACAACTTATTAACGGAAGCACACGTTTTTCATACGTTCAACTACGCAAATTAAGGCCGACGACTTAAAAGGAAATGTACAACTTGAAATTAGTACATACGACGCACAGTACTCATCTCTAAAATTGCATCACAAATTTTTAAGAATGTATATGTTTTCGTTGCGTATTTAATCTACATAGGTTATTTGAATGGCACAAAGTAATATCAAACCCAATTTCTATTTATGAAATACACTATTGTAATTGCGTGGAACACAATAAACCACTCTCAAGAGATAAACACACTAATTGCCATTGTCTATGGTTGACCGAGCAAATAAGTAAAAAAACACGGCGATTGTCAAATTCTCCAAACAGTACAACAATTTTACTAAAATCATAAATACATAACAAAGAATTCCCTTACTTGGGCCTGTAGTATGCGTTAGAAGACACGAGACAACAGTAATGTTAACATAAAATTAAATATATCCCTTAAACTACGGAGACAACTCGCCAGTTTTATAACGCATGTGAACAGAGCACGTCCCGTTCACTTGCAAGCACACTCCACATTCGCGGCTCGTCCATTCCAAATTGTACTCGTGCACTACATAACGAGGTTATCCAAAGTGTTTCTCTAGAATATTTTCCACTTTCTACAAATTATTCATCTAAACGACATGTATGGATGATGTACCACAGTACTTGCATTTTCTGCATTAATCAATTAAATAATATCACAACATCACTCTACCTGCATTAACAAATTATACTGATATTTTTTTTAATGTAAGTGGTTTAAGAATTTATCTTAGAAAAACTTCAGTTAAAGAACATACCCGAGTGTTTGGTACATTTTCAATGGAAATATATAGCTTTTTCTCAATTTACCTTTCTTTGTTACGATACGAATTGTCCAGCTGCCACTTGGTATGGAGTGTAATACACCGGTACTAAGAAATATTTTAAATATTGCCACTAGAAATATTTTATAAGAACCTCCACACACTTTGTCTTTGGGAATGCCACACAATAGGTTGGGTACGTTGTGTGTTAATTTCATGTTAGGCTGTCGTAATTATTATATTGGCGGCTTGGTTGATTCGGCTCTAGACAGATTTTGTAAAAAGTCCTTGTAACTAGCATGCGATTCAGTTTCGTAGGTATTGTCGTGTTGAAATTAGCTGTTTCAATCGGGAACTACACTCTACATTTATTTAATGAAAGAATAAATACAAGTGCGCCTCCCCTACTCATAATCTGCTAAAAACTTGTCATTGCAGATTGGTTGATGACTTGATATCTAAGGTTGGACGACGCCAACAATAACATTTCTATGAATTTTACATGTCCCTACACCGATATGTATTGAAAATGAATCAAAGAAAGGCGTTTTATTAAGATGAAATTTTCGACATTTGTGGCAATACCATGGAAATACACACACTATTATGAATACCGATCAGGATAAACGGCAAGGGGTGTTTCAACCGAAGAGGTAGTAGTGCAGGAGGCAGAATATCATAATGGTCCTTATTTAAGGAGTTCGCTCATCCCGACTACATCTAGGTTTTGAGACCTTTGGTAGTTTGTATGGAACCCTCTATATGAATGCAGGGTAGTTAGTGGTCTCAAGTTGTGGTGTTACTTTATCAATTGGGTCCAATTCAAGGTTACACAGCGGTCAAAGTTTTAAACTACTCCAAACATGTTGAACAATTTCTATTTGTCCCGTAGTCTAGTCATAAGAATTTAACAAAAATGTATAGTTTTGTACTACTTAGACTATTAGTTTTGGGTTATAAAGTAAAATGACTAAAAACGTGTAAAATAGGTCCAATCTCATTGTACGGGGTCAACATCGAAAGTTCCTCTGATTATATTTAAATACATTGCAATTTATTGCCTGGAATGATGATTAACAAAAAGGTATAGTTTTGTTTATGTTGAATGTTTACTTACGAGATAAAGTCAAGACGGTCAATGCCAATTGGATTAATGTTGCCCATGACCTCTTTTGTCACATAACATGGAATAACTAATGGCTTGCAGATGCTACAAAACTATTCCTTATTTTTGACACTTACCAAACTGGAGCAACTTCTGATTTTGACCCCCGTTCAAATCGAAATTGACCTTTTCTACATTTTTAGACATGGTCACCCATAACTCTAAAACGCAATGGTCTAGATGGTACAAACGATAAATTTTGGAATCCTTTATAGACTCGAAACGGGCAATAGGCATACATTGATTTCAACATTATTTGGGTAAAGTTTGACCCCTTTGTCCCTGTGTAAACTTCATTGGCCCTATTTGAAAAAGTGACAAACCACATTGTGAGACACTAACTAACCCTTCATTCATATAGAGAGTCCATACTACTAACAAGGTGTCCAAGCGTAAGATGCAGTGGTAACATGAACGATGATGTTTTATTCCCGACCGGGGGCTCCCTCTCTATACCCTATCAGACTGTCATAAATGTCAATGTCCACTTTTGACAGAATGTGGATACTGATTCCAATAACTTTTCACATAATTTATGGGTAATAGGTAAGAATATAAAAGTGAAAGAATTTTTGGCGTTAGTGAACCACCTTTTTATTTTATAAAAATTTTGTGTTCTACTAAAAGTGTCACGTCTCTTGGGATAATTTAACGTTTAGTATGATTTTTAAAATGTTGGTATAATATAATTAACTGATTTTTTGAAGGTTCTGTTTGTAACCTGAAAGAAGATTACTTGGGCATCCAAAATTGAAAACAAATCATTGAGTGTTCCCTATTTGCGTAAGATTTAGAGCTCCGTTCGATTTGACATAACGATTGTAACATTGTGTGTAATTGCAGATTTGATATTGTTTTTCTAAAATTAAGTACACCCAGCTACTGCTCCTCCATTTCATCCTAGGTCCCAGTGTTCCTAACTCAAGTGAAATTCTAGTAATGTACACTGCATACTTTTTTCAGATATAGTTCGTAGGGTTGTAACAGTGTGTAAAATGTTATAACCCTAACACTTCCCCCAAGACCCACTGTAGGATAACTTCAGAACATTAAGGTAGAATCCTTAATATAGAATCACATTGAACAACAAAAGTATTGACGAAAGTACACCTGCGCAAAAAGGGAATCTCGCATGTTTTTTTCGATCATTATTGGTGCCAAAGTCAGACCATTGTTTGAAAGTTTTTTGAATAATCATTTTTGTTGTTATGTGGCTTGCTCTTTCATTTTAACTCCTCGCTGGTAAAAACAAATTGCAAAAATGGCTGAAAGAGTGCCCGAAAAAGCAACCCCCAACCAAAAGTTGCAGTTGTTTGATTTTTCAATGGTCCCTGTGTGGTACCACGTAATAATACGTGTGTAATGATTTTACACAAAGGGTTTTTCCGACTGAATGAGCGCGAAAGTTTCTTGCACATTGATTGTGGTCCGCGTGTTTCGTGTACCCAGTACACTAGCAAGGGCCCATTGAAAAAACCCTCCAAAATGAAAACTTGCACTGTGGTTTTGGGGTTTTGCGTCCTTCGGTTGTTCTATCTCAAGGCCATTTCTGCACGCTTTTTTTTACAATCCAGATAGTAAATGAAAGAGCAAACCCTAAGCAACAAAATGTTTATTTCGACAACTTTCAAAAATGGTCCTGACTTTGGATTACCTGATCGAAAAACATGCGAGATACTTTTGTTGCCAGGATGTAGTTTACAAATGTTGTTTAAAGATAACTCAGCTTGAAATTTTTGACACCATGTTCATTTTAGGTATCGTTACCATGAACCACCCAATCCACATTTAACATGTTGGATAAAATTCTGGCCATGCATTGCTAAGTTGAAGTTGTATATAATTTTGTTAGTAGGTGTTTTTTTTTATTTAATTGTTTAAAATATTAATTGACAATGAATTTTAATTGTGTTAGAATGGATGGAGTAATTACTGGATTAGAAATCACAATTCAATTATTTGTCTATCATTGGACCCAGAAGTTTATCTTATTGTTAACAATTTGTGATACAGTGCGCCTATTTAGTTATTTAGTTTCCTACTGAATTTTACTTCCCTCCCTTCATACAATCAAAAATCCATCAAAAATGGAAGCGAGTAAAATAAAAATTTACCCAGCAGAAAAGGTTGCTTAAAACTAAAAAAAAAAAAACAACTGGGCCGTTTGTTCAGTTACTCTTTTTTAAAACACTGTAGAGTATTAAATAAGTTGTTTAAACAGGGTGTCTGAACATCCAATTGTTTAAATGGAGGAGAACGCTGGGAGGTTAACCAGGCCAGATAGGTAGCCTTACTCTTGATTAAATACTAAAATAATCATGTATGCAAGGTACAAAGTATTTCAAAAGATAACTTGTACACAACGTTACAAAACAAGACAAAGGGCATTGCTCATAATAAATTAATCCTATTTTAACTTAAAGAGACACTGGCACATTTGAAAAATAGTGCGCCCTCAAGATTTTTCAAAATCGATATTTTTGCATGGTTGTAAGGCTTTTATATACAAATCCCTCACCCGAAATGATTAAGACCAAATCAGCTTCCTTATGGGTAAACAGAACGATTTTATAATTTAACGTCGCCGGCGACGCTAAATTCAGCAGACGACGAAAATGGCGTTTAACACAAGAACACGACGCCGTATGCATGTTTCCCACGCTATGTATACTGTTTGATCGGTCTATAACCTTTGTGGTTTTAATATCAGTGAGTACGAGTCAAAACTATTCATGTAATATACACATTTGTTGATTAAAGTTATGGAAAACTTAAAAGTTGGCCAACAAATTACCTGGATGTCTTTATCCTCATATCAATGTCCCTATCTGTTTTGGGGTATGTTATTTTTATGTGTAAAATATATCTCTGTTCTTCCAATGGCCTAGACTATATCATTTGAGAGTAAATTGAAGAAATTTCATATTTTGTGAAAATGTGCCAGTGCCGCTTCAAGTCTGTGGTTAAACTGCTTGCGGAAGTGTTTTACAGAGTTAAATGATCTAGGTTATACACCACTAACATGGCTGCAGGAAGGATAAAACATCTTGGGTGGACTACTTTTTTGCAAAATGTCTGAAAATGCACTAGTTATATTAAGAAAAGTGGTGGAATTTCATGATTGACACGGTAGACTGGCATTTGGACAGTAAATTTGAGGTTATTTACTCATCAATTTCACCTCGATTGGCTATTATGAGCCGTACTGTCTATATAGTATCTCGTGCTGGACGTTTTGATGTGTTCTGAGTTTAATGATTCATGCATACCTAAAATATTTTCTGGTCACCATATGTTGACATTTTAGTCATTTGGTGATTTTAGCTTGTACTTTGGTGTGATATTGCTGTAGCACCTCTGTGTGAGTTTAAAATGTGAAAAAAATCATGCTCGATTTTTTTTAAAGATTTTGTGTGTGTAAGTGAGTTAGTGGTGTTTAACCTAAGCGATATTTTCAAGGATTTCTAAGGAACGGGCGTGTTCTGATAGTGTTCTGATTTGTAAAAATATAAGGTTGAGATCATTAGTATGTCTTCTTGGATGGCTGCGTGCATGTGACTGTTTAGTGAAAATTCATTAAATTCACTTTGAAGTTTGTTCAATGTAATTATACCTGAACATGTGATCCCTCAGTTTTAAGTTAAGCGTGTTCTCAATGGTTAAAACGTCACGTTTTGGAGAGTAATGGTCCGGTACGACTTCTCTATTGACTATTTGGGACAGCTCTTATAACACTTTTCTGAAGCTTGATAAGTTTGTTTAGGTATGTTTTACCAGTGCTTTCCCAAATGAGAAACCATAATTAAGGTTAGGTAGCATTAACGTTCAAAAAGAGAGAGCATAGTATACTACATGGAATGAAGTATTTTAAAGGCTGACTCAGAGATTTCCCGATGAGGGCGCACTCAATTTTCAAACAAATCGTGTTTTTTGCATACGTACTACTCACTGTGTGAAATAACTAAGCTCAAATCGAAGTCCCTCATATATAAAATCACACCTTTGTTATAAAATTCCGGATCCGGAATTTTTGTTATACACAGTATCCAATGACACTGTTATACTGTGCATAAATGTTTACTGCATGAAAACGAAAAATCGGATTCATCTCTAACTTTGGATTTAAGCATTTTAGGTGACTATCATTAGTTCTAGGTGATTATTTTTAAGTACTACACAAAAAAATATATTTCGAAATCGCTGAGTTAGCCTTTAATTTGTTCACAATACCAATATTTCTTTGCCAAATGCAAAAAAGTGTGAAGTTAATCCACGCATGTTAATTTATTTGATCATGCACTTATCTATCAATTATGAATGTGTACGTATTTGCCTTTTTCGAATAAACCTTAAAACAAGTAATACGTTGTAAAATAAACAAATATCCTTTTAAAGATCAGGTCACTAATGCAAATTTCACAAACACGCTATAATATCTATATATGATACAATAATGGAAGCACAAAAATAACGCAGTCTAACTTTGACATGTTTTACTATTTAAAAAAATAATAGGAGGCTGTATCTACAGACAAAGGCTCTATGCATAGGTTTACAAGTCTAAACACAGGATAATGAATGTAAAGCAGGGATAACGCACCTAAATCTTCAAATAACAGCCTCAACCAAGGATGACGGCTTTAGATGTAAGAAGTAAAGAACTGGGAATAACTTCCTAACCATAATAGCTATTCAAACTAAACTTGGTTGTGATTTCGGTGAAATTATGACATCTACGGCATTTTAAGTAAAAAGTAACTTCCTTGGTCATTTGGAAGAACAGAAAGCCTGTATTATCCACTGAACGTGTTACTCAGGCTTAGGAAGAAACAACCCAATTAAAATTTTACAGTTTACCAGTTCTTCTAAGACAAGACTCGGTAGCATAGTTCCGTTAACCCAAGAGGGGGAGATTTTTTGATGCAAATTTCTCTCAATTTGCACTTGATCGGTTGTAAACCATCTACCGAGAACGTTTTGAAGGTTTATCGGACAAACAAGTGAAAAAAAATAAACATATAAAAATGTGTTGTGAATTGCCTGCTAATCGTTCCCATAGAAAAGCATGCTTTGATTCAAAATGTCTTAATGATCTTAATACATAACGACGGCGTATTCGGCTTATTCACTTCACGTGTGATCTAAGTATGAAAAAAAAAAATGATTCGGAAAAAAAACTTTCTGGAAATCGTGTGCTGAGAATTACAAGGTTCCAACTGACATATTGTTCATTCGATATAAAAGATGTTTTAAATTTCCAACAAACCCTATAAAACAAAAGAACTTTTCGAGTACAGTGGAACGCTTTAAACAAATTCACATTTAGACACCCCCTACCTAATTATCATCGGGTCATCATCAGCCTTAACGTCTGACTCACATTTCGCCGAAATATTATTTTTTTGTTTGTAATATGAAAAATAGTCAACTAGAACTTAAAGAAAGTACCTCTAAAAGTCACAATTCCAGAAATTTGAGATGAGCGGATTTTTCGTTTTTAATGCAAGTAAACATTATTGTAGTCTTACGCTTCCCCATAGATAGTTCTGTGGTATAAGCACAAATTCCGGATCCGCGGAATTTTATAACAAAGTTGGTGATTTTCGATATGAAGAATTGATTTAAGCGCTTAGCAATTTACCACAGTGATTAGTATATGGACAAGCTTATGTACAGCATGCAAAAAACCACGATTTTTTTTTGGAAATTTGAGGGCGCCTCTCCTCAGGACATCTCTGAGTCGGCCTTTAACGCTTCACTGTACATGTAATAGGCCGCTCTGAAGTGATAGACTTTTTCATAGAGAAGTCGCCATGGATGGCAATTAGCTATTCAATTGATTTCGTCCGGGCGCTGTGTAACGTTGGGCAGTAGCGCTTGACGAATGAATGGCAATAACCTCATGTTTCATCCAGGGTACTTCTATATGAATACGTCGACCAACCTCTGAAGTGACATCCTCAGAGATCTTTTTCTTTGCCTCATCCAATTTAGGGTCCCTGTAACTGGGTAATCTCGTCTCTTCCATCTAACTTTTTTGTCTTTCATGGATGTTCTTATTTCCATTTCTAGGTCTCTCCCTCAGTTATTAATTTGTCTCTCCCATCAGTCTTTCTTGCCCATGTCCACTATAACCTTTGCGCATTTTTTGGCTTAACTGCATGGATGATGTCTGTGACTTGAGTCGCTTTCTGATCGAGCACACATTTGTTGTCCTGGCATCGCTTGGTGGATGCCAAGCATAAATGCTTTTCCATGCATTTTGGGCTAACCCTTCAGTTCTTTCTTTCTCTCCGCCGGGCTATTTGTGTCACTGACCAGGGCTTTGAACCACAGTCATGGTCAGTACAAAACACACTGGATGAACACTTTTGTTTCAAGGCATAGCGGCACGTTCGCTTCTCATAAACCCACTCGGTTGGCCAAAGGGCACCCCATCCCGATCGCGCCCTCGCCCAATTCCATCAAAGTGGCCATGCTTCACATTGACGACCCGCCCCAGATGACAATCATCAACTTTTTCCCTTCCCCAAGGAGTTTGGTTGATGTATATACAGTCCTCTCCTGGTGGTTTGACACCTGAACATGGTCTCTGTCCCTCGCATGTCGATCCCAAAACCACCCCACCGTGTTGGCTTTCGCAGCTAATTTCCTGCATCATGGCCTCCAGTATATTTGGTTGGGTCCTCAAACAGCAATCACACTGTTATACTGTGCATAAATGTTTACTGCATGAAAACGAAAAATCGAAATCGGATTCAGCTCTAACTTTGGATTTAAGCATTTTAGGTACTATCATTAGTTCTAGGTGATTATTTTTAAAGTACTACACTACCTACACAAAAAAATATATTTCGAAATCGCTGAGTTAGCCTTTAAATTTGTTCACAATACCAATATTTCTGCCACATGCAAAAAGTGTGAAGTTATCCACAATCCACGCATGTTAATTTATTTGATCATTTGCCTTATCTATCAAATTATTAATGTGTACTAATTTGCCTTTTTCGAATAAACCTTAAAACAATTATACGTTGTAAATAAACAAATGCCTTTTAAAGGTCAGGTCCACTAATGCAAATTTCAAAATTTCACAAACACGCTATAATATCTATATAGGATACATATGAAGCACACAAAAATAACCGTCTAACTTTGCATGTTTTACTATTTAAACAAAATAATAGGAGGCTGTATCTACAGCCAAAGGCTCTATGCTAGGTTTACAAGTCTAAACACAGGATAATGAATGTAAAGCAGGGATCACGGCGCACCTAAATCTTCAAATAACAGCCTCAACCAAGGTGACGGCTTTAAGATTGTACGAAAGTAAATAACTGGGGAATAAGCTTCCTAACCATAATAGCTATTCAAATTCAAACTAACTTGGTTGTGTTTTCGGTGAAATTATGACATTTACGGACATTTTAAGTAAAAAGTAACTTCCTTGGTCATTTGGAAGAACAGAAAGCCTGTATTATCCACTGAACGTGTTACTCACAGGCTTAGGAAGAAACAACCGCAATTAAAATTTTACAGTTACCAGTTCTTCTATCTAAGACAAGACTCGGTGCATAGTTCCGTTCAACCCAAATGGGAGATTATTTGATTGCAAATTTTTTTCTCAATTTGCACCTGATCGGTTGTAACTTCTAACGAGAACGTTTTGAAGGTTTATCGTACAAACAAGAGTGAAAAAAATAAACATATAAAAATGTGTTGTTAATTTGCCTGCTAATCGTTCCCATATAAAAGCTGCTTTGACTCAAATTCTTAATGACTTAATACATAACGACGGCGTATCGGCTTATTCACTTCACTTGTGATCTAATATGAAAAAAAAAAATGATTCGGAAAAAAACTTTCTGGAAATCTGTGCTGGACTTACAAGGTTCCAACTGACATCTTGTTCATTGCTGAGATATGGAGGTTTTAAGTTCACAAAACATATTAAAAAACAAAAGAATTTTTAGGTAAGTGGAACCTTAAACAAATTCACATTTAGAAAACCTGTACGAATTATCATCGTCATCACATTCAGCCATTAAAGTCTGAGCGGGGTCGAGGGAGAGTTCGACGATATTAGGGGTTTTTTTGTGGTGGTGGAATAATGAAAAATAGTCAACTAGAACTAAAGAGAGTAACCTAATATGCACAAATCCGAATTTGATGATGAATCGGATTTTTCGTTTTGATGCGAAACATTTAGTGTCGGCTTACGTCCCCCATAGGAAGCTGTGTATAACAAAATTCCGGATCCGGAAATTTTTTTTTTATAACAAAGTTGTGATTTTCTATTGAAGGATGATTTAAGCTTAGGGCATTTCACCAGTGATTAGTATATGGACGAAGCATTATGTACATGCCAAAAACCGATTTTTTGGAAATTTAGGCGCCCTCCTCAGGAAATCTCGGGGGGGGAAGTCGGCCTTAACGACCACTGTAGGCTGAAGGCCTCTCTGAGTGATAGAGAAACTTTTCATATAGACGTCCCATGGATGCAAATTAGGGCTATTACAATTGATTTCGTCATGCGCTGTGTAACGTTGGCAGTAGCGCTTGACGGAATGAATGGGCAATACCTCATTTTCATCCACGGGACTTCTATATGAAACGTCTACCTCTGAAGGAACACCTCAGAGATTTTCTCATCCGGGTTATGCCTAGGAACTGGGTAATCTCGTCTCTCCATCTACTAATTTTTGTCTTCATGGATGTCTTATTCCATTTCTAGTTTCGCAATCATCGTTCATTAACTTTTTCCATCTCCCATCAGTCTGTCTTGTCCCATGTCCGACTATAACCATGGCCATTTCTTTTGCTTTATCTGATTGATTATGTGCTGTGCCTCTGAGTCTGCTTTCTGATCCACACCTTTGTTTCTTGTTTTCCTGTCACGCTTGGTGTATGCCACGCATAAAATCTTTCCATGCTATTTTGGGCTACCTTCAGTTCTTTCTCCATCCTATTTGTGTCACTGACTGCAGGTCTTGGAACCCAGGTCATGGCAGGTAAACACACTGATGTAACACTTTTTCTTTTCGTTTCATCAGCATACGGCCTGTCCTTGCCTCATAACCTCACTCGGTTTGCCAAAGGCACCATCCGATCTCGCCCCTCGCCAATTCCATTTCCAAAGTGGCCATGCTTCCACATTGACGACCCGCCACAATAGACATATTCATCAACTTCCTCCTCAAAGGAGTTTGTTGATGTATATACCTCCTCCTGGATGGTTTGCCAACTTAAGCATGGTCTCTGTCCTCGCACTGTCGATCCCAAAACCACCCCGTGTTGCTTTCACAGCTAAGTTCCTGCATCATGGCCTCCAGTATATTTGGGTCCTCAAAAGATCACATTATCACTGCAACCGGGGACGGCTGAGTCTGACGACTATGTTGTCCCAACTTAGCTTGCGAATGATTGGCTCCAGAGCAAGTGTTGAAAGTTTTAGGGACATAGTGCTCCAAGCATTGCTTTGGTGGTCTCCTTGCCTACCCAGATCTTTGAATATGAATTTTAATTTGCTTTTGTTGGAGTTGAATGGTGGCATACGCATATCCTTAAGTATATTATTTATATATGGCTTGGTAAATTCCCTGGTCAACTAGTGCCTATGGATCTGGAAATTTATATACAAACAATGATATATCATTTTAAAGTTATCAAAAACCCAAATGTCAGTTAGAACCTTGTAATTCTCACACAGCTCCAGAATGTCCTCGTGTCTCGCTCTGGGCATTAAACAATGCGCAAAAAGGGGTCTTGGGTATCTAGATGGAAAAAAATGGGGCATTGGGGTATTGAGACGGTCAAAAAAGGGGAGTCATTCGACTTACCCATGACGCGTACTCACATATGGGAGTGCCCCGTGGGGTTCTTTTAACGAATCAAGGACCAACGTCAACGTCTATCCTTTTGTTTAACAGTGTAGGCTAATTAAATCGCTCTCTCATTGGGATCTCCTGCTGCTCTGCTCCGCCCGCCAAATGCGATGCGCACAGCACAGCAATGGATAACACAATAAACAGACGGCCGATTTTATCTTCATCATTGAACGCAACTCACCGCAACGCAGATGCACGTGAAGGTGGCGTTCACCATACGCTTCATACTTCATCACTGTGCATGGTGGCCTTGGCGGTCCTTGCGGTGAAGTCGGGAGGGGTTGTTGTGGCCGATTCCAACCGCGGCCCCTCAATGTTTCAGTGGAAAATCGGCAATAGAGGGCGCTTGACTAGATGTGGTATATGGTCCAGACGAGTGCGGCCAAGAGACCGACGTGGATACTCACTGTGCAACCATAATTATAGGTATATAGGGTTATAAACAGAATCCCATTCTATAAAGAAGTTTGGTCGGAATTGGGCCATGAGGCCAAAGCTAAAAAAGATGGGCTCAGATAAAGACCAAGTGGCGCACCCCATGGGAGTACATAATTCTTCTACAATTATAGAATCAGTTCTACGGGTGTTCTCACTTCTAGTAATGTGCATTGCTCGAGAAAAAATGAATTAAATGTCATCTCAATTGTTCCCTGAATATCTGTTGACTATGTACACCATGATTATTGACTCCCGCAAATTTATGGGGGCTATTGATCAATCCGCTCGGTATGTAAAGACCAAAACACATCACGGATTCCTTTTTCATCTGGAAATGTCAAGCCATTGTTATATCCATGCAACTGAAAAGATTGCAGGGGTTATACTCATAACCCCGATTTAGATTAGCATTTTTTCATGACGTGGAACACAAATTACCTTCCTCCCTCCTTTCACGAATAAATAAATTATAGGTTCTACGTGTGTCAATTTCTTGACCCTATATTTTCTCCTTATTCGAAGGTAAACGAAGGTGAACAAAGCTGCGTGAGAAAAAAAATGTTTGGCAAACTGTGAACTAACATCTTTGTGCAGAACCAAACCCTTAACTTGCCGCGTACCCCCCCATTTCAATATTACAATTTATTTGCTTTCATCGCAAGAATTCGAAAATCATTCGCCTTTATGAAATGCAAGTGAACCGGTGTCCCCCAAACAAACTTTGAATTTGAAATAGAAAATTGGTCCTAATATTAATATGATTAAATTATGGGTGTTGGTTCTGCATCAAGATGTTATGTCATAGCTTGCCAATCAAAATTTCTTTCATGGACTTTTGCTTATCTTCGTTTCCTTCTTGATATAAGAATAAAATATCTGATCAAAGTTATTGAACTCCCAGTCAGAAGTATGAGTTTTATTTTCTTCGCGAATGAGCTGTAGCTCAATCTAAATCAGGCGGTGAAACAATTAAAAGCTTTTAACGTCATGGACAATAACAATGGCTTTGCAGTCCCAGAGTATCTGAATTCAGGCTGATTGACTTATCAATAGCACCGTTATTTGGCTGGAGTCCATGGAACGTGTGTAACATCCTTGGTCACCTGATATTCAGGAAAAAGGAGATGAAACATTTATTCATTTTCAGAAAATGTGCACATACAAAGTGAGAACACTCGTAGAACTGATTTTGATAAGTTTAGACAATTTATTTTAGGCAAAATTATGTACTTGTTAGAGGCGCGTCACTTTGTAACGCTATGAGAAATGCCCGCTAGCCTAGAATAAATGTTTGAAGATGCATGCTTTTCTGTAGTTTGAAGGGTGCTGAATCAAGAATTTTTGGGTCCAACCTCTGGAAATGTGGGAAACTTTAAAAAAAAAAAAAAAAAAAAAAAAAAAAAGGGATAAATTTTGAAATCACAGTCAAATTGGGTATTTAAAGTACAGCAATGTATTTGTCTCATTAATAATTGATTAAAAAATGATAGTTTGTATAGGTTCGACCTTTAGTTACACATCTACAGCCCTGATAAGGTTCAAGTCATCCCTGGGGCAAAAATATCTACTGCTCAATTTTGTTGAAACTGGTGTTGTCAATTATTGCTCTGGTCATACTGAAGCAGAAAACTCATTTTAAATTCTCTGGGTGACCTCCCTTTATACACTTTGAGTCTGTTTTGGTGACTCTATGTAGACTCTTTTGCGTTTTGTGCCCAACATTGTGCACATTGAAACACAATTTGACTTGATTTCAAATTTACCCCCGTACTAATTTTATCCCCTTATTTTAATAAATATTCCCCACATTCCCAGATGTGGACCCAAAAATTCGTGATTCACCACCTTCAAACTATAGACAAACATCTTCAAACCTTCTTCCACACACTTCAGAATTATGCTAGCGGCAAGATCTCATCGCGTTTACTAAGTGTTACGCACCCCTTACAAGTACATATTTTGTTGAAAACACTTGTCAAAAATTATCAAAATTCAGTTTTTTTTTAAAAATGTAAAATTACTGTTTGTGGCACATTTTTGTGAAAATGAATTAATTTCATCTCCTTTTTTTTCCTGAATATCAGTGACCAAGCGATTTACCCCACGTTTCCATACTCCAGCAAATATGGTGCTATTGATAAGTACCCGCCCTTTATGAATAGGATGAATAGGCACAACGGACTTCCATACTCTCGGGAACTGCAAACCCATTGTTATTTTCCATGACGGTAACAGCTTTTGAATTGTTTTCACTGCCCGTGGTTAGATTCAACTACCCTCGTTCACGAAATAAAATAAACTAAAACTTCTGCTGGGAGTTTAATAGCTTTGATCGTATATTTCATCATATATTCCAAAAGAACACAAGATGGTAAAAATCATGAAGAAGTTTGATTGGCAGCTATGACCGCTAACATCTACATCTGGTGTGGGGGCAGAAACCAACATCCATACACAACTTAATCATATTTAATATTGGACCTCTTTTCTATTCAATTAAAAAGTTTGTTCGGCACCGGTTTCACATGCATTTCATATAGGTGAATGATTTTAGATTTCTGCTATGAAATCACTAAATTGCCTAGAAATTGGTCTTACCGGCTAAGTTACGGGTTTGGTCTGCACCAAGATGTTATTTCACAGTTTGCCAAACAATTTTTTCTCATTAATTTTTGGTCACCTTATTTTCCCTTTCAAATAAGGCTGAAATCAGAGAATATGAGAAAGAAGGAGGTGTTCGACTGCTACTCTTCAAAAGATAAACTGTTCAAAAACCGCCTATCATGTCAATCGGCTTATCTAACGATTGGACCAAAACTTACGTGCTACTTTCTGGAAACATACATACACTATCATTAATCCAGAAACTTTCATTTATTACCCAAAGTTTTCAATTGGTATTTGCACAGAGTGTATGCACTATGGTTGTGACCAGTACAGCGAAATGTACTCGCCTCAGTCGCCTGCATCAGTTATTAACAACTTTGACCCCAAATTTCAAGTATTTTGGCACTTTGGACACTTTCTGACACAAAAAAGTATTGTTGAATATTTTGAATATGCATTTATCTAATCATTCATCATATCTATTTCACAGGAAATAACCGGATGTTGGTAAATTAGGCTAAAAGAATACAGCTTTTTATTGACCCCAAAACTTTGAATCAATGTAGCTACCGAAAAAAGGGTCGATTTTGCTGTTTCTTGGTTAAAGTCACTGATTTCCTCATTATTTCGGCCAACGATTAAAATCATAACAATAGTCAGAACACCGCGGAGTTCATTGCCAGCCGAGATCTTTTAGCTGGAAATTAAAAGGCTAATTTTAGTGGGAGAGTGTCATTACTTCCTGTTGTGAAACCCCTTCCCGAACGGCTATGCTTGAGGCGGTTGAACACAATTCTTCAAATGGTCCCAATCGAGTGGCCCTGAAGTTTCCTAACATGAGCTGATGAATGGATAAGTAATCCTGGGTAATGGGATTGCAAAATCGAGACCATCTCCTTCTTTCTGTATGAAGATCAAGGGTCAAAGAAATTTGAACACACAGTCGAACCTCTCACTTGAGTTTTATCCGTGAACGAGGACAGGTATTTGTGTTCACGTCATGGAAATAGCTTAATCTAATCGGGGTGATTGTATGCACCTGCAATCTTTTCAGTTGCTTGGTATAACAATGACTCGGCAGTTCCAGATGAAAAAGAATCTGTAAAATCATTTTGGGTCTTCTTCATACCGACGGATTTACTTATCAATGCCCCCATTATTTACTGGAGTCAATGAATCATGCTGTACATCCATGTCCAGCTACTGTATTCATGCATCAATTGAGATGGCATTACTTCATTTTCTCGAGAAATGTGCACATACTGAAGTGAGAACCCACGTAAACGGATTTCTGTATTTTGCCAAAGTTATTAGGAAGAATTATGGTACTTATCAGGGGTGCGCCATGCGGCGCCACCTGGTCCTTATCCGAGCCTCTTTTTCGCTTTGGCATCATGGCCTAATGGGATTCTCATTTAGACCCCTACTAATAAGATCTAGGACATGTGCATGGGTTAGTGTCCATGTGGGCTACTTCTAAGTTCCAAGAACTGACTCTGACAGCCCAAAACATTTAGACTAAATCAAATGACGGAACCAATTTCTGAACCCCCGGGGGATTCTTGGATTTGGGTTCGGTACCCATGCTCGTTAAAAATTAGTGCATCGATTCACAATGATCGAGTTTAGTCCCGATAGGGGTTGGCATCAAACGTTTATTTTTCTGATGAAGTAATTGACTATGGAACTGGCGATAGATCCCTTCTATTGGTCAGAACCATCGGACCATGAAGCGACAATTTCTTACGTAATAGTGAGTTTAACTCCAGAAAGTTTTTTGGCTGTGGCAGGAGAATAGTCCTCCGGGCTCACAGTCCGGGAATCACTGGTGCACAATATGGAATCGTATTTAGTTAACTCGTCACGCAACATTATTTTCATCACGCTTTATTCCGTTGTAGTCATGCAGCCCCGACATGATACCTGCCGTACTATGATTACTTTCACAGAGGCCCTGGTCCCGGATTGATCACCACTTTTTGCAAGCCTGATGTAACACGCTTCTCTTCAATGCCACAACATTTCCCATTTCCCGTTGTGATTGTCCTTAGGAGGCAACTCGCGCAGAGCGTATGGTGTGATATGGTTTCCAACCTGGATTCAATAATCCCCAAACTTTCTGTTCTCAACTGGCACAGGTGAAAAGAGCCGTCACTCGTATGACCTATTCCTATCCTCACTAAGTTTAATGCCTGGATTTTGGTGACCAATCCTTGCAGTGTTTTTAATGTGGTACGGAGTATTCCCCACTTAAGAGGATATCTGCACAAAAATTGCCGCGTCCCTATGTGAAGACCCAATGGCTGGAGATAAAATGATCTGAGAGGAACATATGCATTGTGGATTTTTGGTAATCCCATAGATCTTGGAGTGGTTTCCGAAGTGAGGTATATTTTCCAGTAATCATCTTTCGTGATGGCAGCCACTTTCTTTTCCTTCTTCTCAGATACCACATGATCTTTAACTGGGAAGCATAGCACACCAGTTGCTTCTTATAGCTGGTTTCTATTAAGTTATTCTTATTTACATATGAAACAGAAACGGATATAATTTTATGGCAACCTGGTCCGGTTAGCGGTATATTTTCACGGAATGTCTCTTTAAGGGTCACTTTTCGGAAACCCTCGAACTAGCATGGTAGCCCAATCAACGCTTATAACCATCTCCGGGAAATGAACACAGGAACATTGATGTTGTAAACCGCTATGTAGACGTATGAATGTCTGCCGAGAACCTCATGCTTCATGCTGCGTGTGGCTATATGGTGAGGGGGCCAATTTTTTTTCAACAGGGTAATGATTAAAGGCGGCACTGGCACATTTTCACAAATAATGAAATTCTTCAATTTGCTCTCAAATTATATTCTAGGCCATTGAGAACCGAGATATAATTTTACACATCAAAAATAACATACCCGTAAACAAAACAGATAGGGCCATTGATATGCGGATAAAGACATCCATGTAATTTGTAGGCACTTTTAAGTTTTTCCACCTGTTAAATATTTCCGTAATTTATCGGAATTTCTGGCAGCAGATATTTCCAGTTCATTTTTAGGGTAAATTTACAGAAATTTCTGTCAATTAACGGAACTTTGACAGTAATTTTAGGCGAAATTTCGTCTCATTTACTGAAAAAAATGTGTATTTTAAACAGAATTTTTCTCGTAATTGTAAAATTACGGAACCAAAAAAAAATTCCGGAAATATTGTCTGCGCAGAAAATTTTGAATATTGCCGTAAATTACCATTTTTTTATGTTTTTTGTTTTTTTAATTCTTATGTTTTCTAACAGATTTTCCGTAATTTACGGAAAATCTGTTTTCTTAATTTACGGACATTTTTACAGTGGCAGCAATAACTTTAACTTCACCAAATGTGTATATTACATGATTTATTTTTGTGACTCGTACTCACTGATATTAAAATCACAAAGGTTTATAGACTGGTCAAACAGTGTGCATAGCGTGGAACCATTCATACGGCTTGCGTGTTCTTATGTAAACGCCATTTTCGTCGTCTGGCTGAATTTAACGTCAACCGGCGACGTTAATACAACATCGTTCTGTTTTACCCACAAGGAATCTGATTTGGTCTTAATTATTTCGGGTGAGGGCTTTTGTATAAACAGCTTTACAACCATGGTCAAAAAATATATAATTTCAATTAATTTTATCGATTTTGAAAATCTGAGGGCGCACGATTTTTCAAAGGTGCCAGTGTTCTCTTTAAAAAAGGCTGGAATTCTGTTTGTAGAATACACCCTTTCGTAATTGTCACATCCTGGCCTGATGCTGGAGCCTATCGGATTTCGTGCCGGTCACGTCACGCTTAACAAAAACACTAAGTGCCCGGGGGGGCATAGTACCCAACATTTGATTTTTTTGGCGAATTAATTTTTTCAGGAGTTTTGTTGGCTATTGTCTGACTTATGAATCCGCTTCTCCTGTAACGAAAAAAAAAAAATTAATCCGCCACGGCTTCATTAGAATAATTAGTGGTTCCCAGGAAAGACCCCCCGGGCACTAACGGAAGTGACAAAAAATCAAGATATTTTACTAATTAAATACAATTAAATTTTATCTTGGATTTATTTGCTTAGATATATAACCCCTAGGATGCAATTAAATCGGACTCAGAGATTTTGAAATATTATTTTTTTGTGTAAGAAGAATCTATTTACTAAACTAAATATAGCAACCTAAAATGCACAATTCCCGAATTTGAGATACTCGGATTTTCGTTTGGTGGCAGTAAACCTTTATGTGTAAGTACTATTACTTCCCATAGGATACTGTGTAATAACCAAAATTCCGGATCCGGAATTTTATAACAAAGTTGTGATTTTCTATATGATTATGAAGGACTTCGATTTATAAAGCCTTAGCAATTTCGCACAGGGATTAGTATATGGACACAGCATTATGTACCTGCAAAAACACGATTTTTGAGAAATTGAGGGCGCCCTCCTCAGAAAATCTCTGATCGGGGCCTTTAATTAATAATACTGTAAATAATAACCTTTTCATATGCAATAGCATCAATTTTAATTTTGTAATGACCGTGCTCTTAACTTGTGTCAGTCTATGGTTAAAAGTTTCTGAGAAAAAAAGATGGTCTAATTGGCTATATTTTTACATGATTATTTTAATTGGTTATTCTAGAGTAGATATACTGAAGTATTTTGGTTCAAAACCTATATTGGATTTGCTGAGGATGGAATGTCGAACCACTCTTTTTCGGAGATGCAATTTCGATGTCATAGTCAAAGTTCGGATTTTCTCGGAACAAGCACCTTAACAAAACTTGCCGCTAAGTATAACCATCAATGACATACCCGATAATTCCAGGGTAACAGTTCGGATAAACTTTGAATACAATACTGATATGTACAACTAGTTTAGTTTATTATTACCTTTCAATACCAATCTATTTTTATTGACAATATTGGTTATATTTGTGACATTTGTGCATAAATTAAGTCATTCAATATATACATTTATATGCAAATAAAATAATTAGGTAACCCCTGTGGCTCAAGAAATATTTGTTACTTAAATCACAAATTAAGAGGCGGGCATGCATATGGTTACTCATCTGCTTTTAACTAAAAGGAAATTTGCATTGTTTTTCAAAACATTCACATTTTTTTATTTTTTAATAGTTATGTTGGTAATTGTATAGAACCTATACCTGCGAACGAGAATGCACACAAATGAGTATTTATCATACAATAAGTGATTTTTAATTAGAATCGGGATCCCAGATTGCACTTAACGGGCAGAGCTGGAAATGCTAAAGTTTATGTCCCTTCCTTGATGAATAGTGGCACCTCATAAAAATGACTCTAACTTGACTTGCCCTGACCCAATTAAACAACTAATGGATAAGCGTAAACACGTTCATGGCGGCTATTATCCCATGGCTATTCCATATTGGAAGGCCGTTTCCAGGCAGCCGTTGAATTATTATCGAATTAGTCTGCGATATTAATATTCTAATTACAATTCCTTCGTTTGGCGACCAACATTTTTAGGTCTTCACCATTCACAGTTAATATATTTTTTAAATTTGTATAGTTTACTACGCAGTTACCATGCAGCCGTGAAAAAACCAAACTCAACATGTTGAAAAATTGGGGGCTCTCCTTCAAAAATGTGCTATTATTGCTTTAATCTTTACCTTTATTTGTTTAATGGGTTTCGATGATGCTTTTTTAGTGGGGCATCTTCCATCATTATTTTAGAAAACTAAGTCTACTTTATATACTATATCACCAGAAAGAGTGAGGAGGTCGGCCATTCAGGACCGCCCTGTGGTTGTTTTCGCAAGCAAAATATTTTAGTAGCAGACCACATAAAATCTGACCATTAGTTGGGTTCATTTCGGGGCATTTCCGTGACCGTGTAGATCAGAGCATCATTTCTCAATGGATTGTCTTCTATGAAGGTTAATGAACAAATTTAAGGAGGGTGCCCCTCGAGAAAGTGTGGCCGGAATCCAGAGGAAATTCATAACACAGGGTCAAACTTAAAGAATGCTTGAATTGCTGTAAAAAGTTAACCAAGTGCTCCTTCTTGTTACAAGGATTAAAAAAGTATAGTTTTTACTACTACACGGTATGGTTACGCGAGGTATAAGACAAAATTCGCGTCAAATTTTTCAAAGGTCCATCACCAAAGTTAATCTTATATTGCAACCGATTTTCTTTAAAAACGGTCTCAAATTGTTAACCTTTCCACAGATATTCAACTAAAGTATTTGACACTCTCATTTGTATTTGTTTATCGAGACATGACAAACAGGTCAACCCCATTGGCCTCTATTGATCTCCGAATTTAAAATTGTTAGATGGTGGCAAACTGTTTTTGTTGCAGGTCCTCTGAGAAAGATGAACAATTTGAGGCCCATTTTTTGAAGAAATCGAACAATATTTAAGTATTTACCTTTCGTGATGACCTCTTTGAAATTGACATTTTTTGGTGTTATATCTCCATAACCATATGTTGTTAATATTGTGCAAACTATGCCTTTTTTTAATCCTTGTAACAAGACGACCACTTTGGTTACCGTTTTTAGCAGGCAGTCCAAGCTTATTTTATTTTGACCCTGTATTATGAATTTCCCCCTCCTGGATTCCGCCCCACAATTCACGAGGGGCACCTTTGCTAACATTTGTTCATTTAACTTTTCATAGAAGCACAAATCCATGAGAAATGATGCCTTCTGCTCTCACGGTCACGGAATTGCTCCAAAGGACCCAACCCCAACTACATAAATTATTGCAGAACATTGTCCTTATCTAAATCGGTCAAAATATGCAGCTTTTAGCATTAAAGACAATTAGTGATTTTCCCGATAAATTTCAAATTTGCAGGAAGAATAGCTTAAAAGTAAGGATAAGTCTGTTAGAATTCAATAAGTTACTTTTTCCAAACAGGGACGGACGAAATGACAGAAAGGAAGAAAACGCCGTGGGTTCAAAGATAGGAATCGCCTTTCAATTAGGTTGTAAGTGTCTGAACGGTAGTAAGTGTCCACGGAGAGTAACGACCTAAGATATCTTTTTGTCTTTTTAGGAGTTGCTTATGGTCTTATCATTTGAGACTTGTTAGGATACCTGACTTGTTACAGACATGCGGAAAATGATTTTGATAATTTTTCGATTTTCGATTTAAGCAATCACTCATAGTGCATTAAACAAGGATGTAATTAAGAATGTTTTAATTACTTAATTAGGCCTTACAAAGTTACAGCACAAAAAAACGAAAATTTCCATGCAAAGTATAGGACTGAGCTGACCGTCAGTTTTTAGCACTTTCTCTCTTAACCAACAGGACGCCACAAACATAAACAAATGTCACATCATATTTGTGTCTACCAAAGTGACGTCACATTTCGCATATCTTTGGAGCGAAGTGATCCGCCAAAACGCAATCTGGGCCCCTTTTAAAATATGCAGGGGGGGGGGTCTGCGAAAAACACCCACAACGTTAACTAGACTTTTTTGTGGCCTGCTAGCTCCGCCCCCATGGGATTTAACCAATTGTTCTATAAATTAAATGACATGTTATAAATTCGAAAATAAAAACTGAGAATTATTTGGGTTTGCTCATCAGTATAAAAATTGTTTCGCAAGTCACCACACTAAGACAAAAATCTGTCAGGTTCATGATGGTTGGACATTAACATAGATTTGGGAATACCCAAACAAAATTAAATATACTTACGTTTAATTTACACACAGGTGAATCATCTGTTGTCTTTTCACGGATACAGGAACAAATTGTTTGCCCTTATTGTATATTACATTGGTGGCATAGATATTGTATATAAAAAACGAGACAATTTCAATCTTTCTTTGGGACAATATAACAGGCAGAGTCCTCTAGGCAGAGACAGAGATCTCGACAGACAGAGACAAAACAGACACCCAAAACCTTCCTATACAAACGTTACAATTTGACAATTTAAATGGGAATCGTTATTTTAAATCCTATACAAGTTCAATATTAAGGGAGTGAGCATGGCACAACACATATTAGGCCAATCAAATACTTGTTACTCACGCTTACAAACAAATAGTAATATATAATAATAAAACTCTACAGTGGAATGGGTGAAACTTTATTCATTAGTTTTTATTGCGTTCTTTTCTTACTCATATCCTTTGTTCTCCTAAAACGGAATAAACCGCAATACACAGGGATACATTAGGGAATGCATATTTCGCCCTAAGACGTTCTGAGTGCATACAAAGCCAATTTCGCCCTAACGTGGGATGGCATAATAATGATACTGATTGTCATGAAACTAAATTTACTAAAACTAAATCTCCAACTGCAGCTTGTCAAAACAAAGACAATAATTTATACTCACACTCTGCATATTTTGAATCAATACTCTACTGATAGTGCCATGTTCAGATCCTAAATCAAACTGCATTGATAATAAGATATCTTACAGCTATGACCTTATTCAATAGCGCCATGTTGGTGGACAAAGATAGAACGCATTCCAGTACTACAATACATTCACTGTCAATGATCCCTGTGCAATCGCTAAACACTGATCGATTGACAGCTTCATGTATTGTTCCGGAATGTATGCATCTTGTCCACCAACATGTCTGGTGGCTGACGTCTATGAATACAGGTCTTTTATAATACGGATGGTGTACCTGTTCTCTGGATTATAAATGTGACATACACGTATTTTCTTGATTAAAACAAAACAATTAGTCCATCAAACTATATCAGCAATTCTAGATTTTAATAATTCTTAGGCCAAAAAAATGTTTGATTGGTTCATAGACGACTTTTTAGTTGGGTCCGTCGGTCGGAAAACTTTTTTTTTATTAAATGTCAATAGCAAACGATATTGAAAGTTTGTTTGTATGAATAAAGTTAATCAAACACTAAAAATCAGGTTGATCTTATCTCAAAAATGCATGCTTTTGTACATTTATGAAATCCAACGACATGCTATAAGAAAGACAGAAACGTTTATTTTGTACTCTTTTTTACGTTTCAGAAAGTTAAAATTGAAAAAAAAACCTTTTTAGGATTTTCAAATTAGGTCGGAGCTTTTGCACAGCAAAAGAAAAAAAAAACTTTTTTTCTGATTCCAAAATTAGGTCGGTCGGATGAGGACCATCAAAGGCATTTTTTTTGGCCTAAACTTAAATTCCCGACCTGACGAAAAATCACGGGTCGGTCGGTCGGAAAACTTTTTTTTTAATGTCAAAAAGCCAAACTATATTGAAACATGTTTGTTGGTATTAATAAAGTAATCAACACTCTAAAAATCAAGTTGATTCTTACTCAAAATGCATCTTTGTACATTGAACCCAAATACCAATGCTAAGGAAGAAAGTTAAAACATTAATCTTTTTTTTCGTTTCAGAAAGTTAAAATTAACAAAAAAAAACCTTCTTGGAATTTTTCAAAATTAGGGTCGGGATTCTTTTGCACAGTAAGGAAAAAAAAACCCAAAAAAAACTTTTTCCTGATTTCCAAAAATTAGGGTCAGGTCGGGTGGAGGACAATCAAGCATTTTTTTTTTGCCTATAACCTTCAAATCCCACCTGACGAAAAATCACGGAGCGGAGTTAGTGGGGAAAAATTGACTCCCAGAATTGACAATGCCGCGTCCTCACTTTTCCGGTTTTTGTCAGATTACTCTGGGACGTTCCGGATAATAACTAATGAAAAAGTTTGAATCTTTTGCATGACAACTGGTTGTATCATTACTTGTCTATTACATTTCGTTTAATAACCACTTGGTTAACACAGTTTTGTCAAAACTCAGATGGTCTAATTGCCACATAGGCTATTAACCCAGTTGGTGAGTGTCTATTGGTACTTGAACTAATAACCAGTTGGTCTAAGTGTCATTTTTGTCTGCAACCATTTCGGTCTAATAGTGTGGGTCGGTATGTCAATGAAACAGTCCCGTAGGATTTTGGTGTGCTAAAGTTGATTTTCTTGCTGTTTTTCAGTCAATAGGACCAGGGACAGCTGACAGAAAATGATGGTGTGCACATTTTCGGGCCTGCTGACCCCTTCATCAAGGGGGGAAATGTTACAATACAGGGAAAAATTTAAAATCGGAGTAAAATGTGTTTTAATGTACATGAACATGTCGGTCTCCTTATAAGGATTAGAAAAAGTATATATTGCCTAGGTTCCGACCTTTAGTTAAAGCGCTTTGGCCCCATAATGGTCAAGGTCATCCTGTGGGTTTAAATTGCACCATGCTCTGATTG
>JAMKCH010018019.1:0-21270 GCA_023653785.1 Ophioderma brevispina
ATTGAATGGTGGTTGCTTCCTTTTACATAGCACAAACGACCTGGTTAAAAATACTTTTTTCTATACTTAGTATTTGTTAGAGCCATATTAGAATTATAAGTGTGGAACGTGCACAGTATCAAATAGCTATGCTATTAAAGGATATGTGTTTGTTGAACTGTATCCTTATGTGACAAAATCCTTCAGCATTTTATTATATACTAATGTGCATATTCATGAATATTTTCCCAGACTTGATTTGAAGACTGCGCGTAACGGGGACGCGAAGGACCAAGCTATATCTTATGACTTCGTCTTGTCTATCACAGTTTAATAACATAATGTGAGACTTGGGTTTTTATTTTGAGATGGTAATCATGACATTGTGCTCGTGGCCGATGCGATTTAACTGAGGATTCTTGGACTATTTTGCCCGAACGTTACCTTTGCCATCATTGCTAGTTATTTTGTGGTGTTTTGCCTCTTCCTTTTTTTGTATGACCTCTCGCGAATGCTTTTCAAATGCTTACCCGAAAGTTAATCTTAATGTGAGTGGTGTGCATTTGTTTAGTTTATACAAACGGGTGTTTTTTACTCTCAGGTATTTATTGCAATGTTCAAACATCTATGAACTAAGATTTTTACTTTTTGCTTCAGAGTTTTGGTTCGGGAAGGCAAGAATGAACCAATATGGTGGAAAGAGCGTGGATTTAAAGGATTGGATCATTAAAGAAATTTGTAATCTATTATATTTAGTTTAATGACGTCTATCTTTGTGCGGTTTCTTAATCGCAAAATCTTGTCTTTTCAAGATCAACTCGCTGGACTAGATTACAGCTACTAATTATAGAACAAGTACAAGTATCACTCAAAGAAATCGATTTGCAAAGAATAGCATTTTTATAATAAATAACTGATAGTATCATATTAGTTACAACATTGACAACTATGAACACTACTGGGTGGTGATCGCCCAGTGTGAAATTTTAAGATGTTACACTTACTCTCTTTCATATTCCTTTCTAGTGCGGTTCGAGAACTACGCCTTACAGACCATGACAACGCGCAAAGGAAATACAATAGATGCGAGTTACACTCATCAACTGTCGCGCTCGCTGTAAAGACGCCCTATTTTCAGATTAAGTAAATTGTGACGCGGCGGACCTATAGTGTGGTTTTGAGTTCCTCTTTGATTGTCTATTTAAGTAGGGCCTAAACTAGGTAATCAAAACTGATATAAACACCATTGCCAACATGAAGCAAAACACTAGAACCCATTCCCCCATCGAGGCAGGACTCAAAATACATTTCCACAATGAGGCAAGACTCAAAAAACACACTTCCAGATGAGGCACGTGACTCTTTAGCAAGTTTACCACATTTTGCATCCAGGCAGGGGTTCTAAAAACACCTTCCTACACGAGACAGGACTCTAACACACATTCTTAATGCAGGCCAGGACCCGAAAAAACACATTTCCACATGAGGAAGGACTCGAAAAATACATTCCCACACGAGTCAGGACTCAAAAAACACACTTCCACATGAGGCAGGACTCGAAATAAGTTTCCATTCAGGCAGGGTCTGAAATAAAACACATTTCTACACGGAGAGAGGACTTAAACACATTCCCACATAGGCAGGACTCAAAAATACATTTCAAGTGAGGGGACTCGAAAACACATACCCCCAACAGACGGGTTTTAAAACACACGTACATGTGGAGGACTCTAAACACAACATTCCTAAAGAGGATGGACCGAAAAATACCTTCCCCACATGCGGAGGACTCGAAACACTTCCACATGAGGCAGAGTTGAAACACATTCTCACATGAGGCAGGACTCTACAAAATATAATCTTGCATGAGACAGACTCTTGATGAGGCAGGACGCTAAAAACAACTTCCAACGACGTGGCAGCGACCTCTAAAAACATCCACACATGAGGCAGGGACCTAAAACACATTCCTACATGAGACATGACTTAAAGCACATTCGTTACATGAGACAAGCCTTACAATAAGATCCAACCTATCGTGACGAATAAGGAGGGACGAAAATTTGAATCCTTCCAAACATGACGGGGAAAAGCACAGAGTGTCCACAGGATAGGTGACATGAAGTGGATTCTGTTGAAGTTAGAAATCAAAACGTCCAATCGGCCCTTTGTGCTGGTATTAAAATTATAATTGATTATCGTATTTCGGATTTGTATAAAGAGTGATACAGACAAATTTAAGTATTATATATGGTTATCTATGACTGTAGTTACAAGCCACAATGGCCGGAGAGGAGGATCGGGGGCATACAGTTTTAAAATTTTTTTGCTCATTAAAACAGGTGACAAAAAAGAATTGGAGACAGGGAAATGTTCGCTTTTCATTTATACGTTTATTTATAAGTGAACGTAATAGCATTATTCCAAGTAGTTTAGGCCCCAACAATAGGAAAAATACTACCACTGATTTCTGTTGTTTCGCAGCAATGGGGACTTCATGAGTAAACAAAAACATGTCAGAAAATTACTGATTTTGGTATTGTTGTTTTAGTGGGCATGTTTGTTTCTAAGCAAGATATTTGTGTTAAAAAAAGGAAGTCGTACCGAATATTTATTTTCAAAAGTCTCTTTAATTCGAACAGATACGAGATGACACTTACTTGCTGTCACTTTGCGGGTCGTGGACGATCTGCATTCCACTGCAACCACAACAGCACCGTCATGTGTGGGAAGTTTAATGCCAAAACTACTCTTACGAGGTTTCTATGTGGGTGATCGGATTGAGTGCTTCTTGTAGGGAAAATATGTACTCTCTATGCGAGCGGAGATGATAAAAACAAGAAGTATGTCAAATACAATCTAAGCAGTCGTTCTTGCTGGTAAACTTAGCTGTGTCCGACTGTATCATGGGTTTTTATATGCTGATACTCGCCTCTGTAGATGTGTATTATGGGGATGAGTATTTTATTTATTCTGATGTGAGTGGCTGTCGTCTATGTTGTGCAAAATTGCCTAGTTTTTACCCCTACTTTCATAGTGAAGCCCTGTTTTTTCATTACATTGATAGTATAGACCGTTTCTATGTTTGGTATTTCTTCATTTAGTTCAAGTCAAACTGGCGAAACACAAGTCGACAAATATGTTTACGCGATTCTGTGGCTTTGGCTTTAACTTTAGGGATAGTTCCAACATTATATGCTGGTCCAGATTCCGACTTTTATGACGTCCGGACCCGTCTGCATCGGACGCCATTGATAACCCGAACCAGCAAAGTTATTCAATACATTCAGTGAGGTAGAGGGCGGTTTATCAGAGCGTAACTTGATTCTGCCTGTTGCAAGCGAATCAAACCAGAGTGGTATTTTCAATCGCCATATTTCTAGGTCTTTAATTAGTTTGTTTTTTGGTGATATTTGATATTGTATATTGCTATAGTTGTTTCTCTTACACTATCGAAGAGATGAGTCACATCGAGAAATAAAGCAGATGAAGACCTTAAAATTGACGATCAAAGGCCGCCATGTGGAACGGATTTTATATCGGTAGCCGGTTATAATAAGGGGCAATGTGGTGTTTTTTTCTGTCCCAAACTGGCTTAGCCGTGAATCCCTCTACAGATGGTACATGGTTCAGTGGTGTTATTTTACCCATAATCTTGCATTAAATCGTACTTGTACACAATGCTTCTAAATTTTCGGGATAGACAATCAAGGCAGTTATTTCGAAACCAATCGCAACAGTAAGCAGTCGATTCGTATGGTCAGTAATAAAGCAAACATGTCGAAAACCAACAAATGGGGTCGATTACATAGAGCGTAATCGTGGGGTGTTCGTGTACGTGAGAAAAGGCATCATTTGGAACGTTGTCAAAATAAAGAAAAGAGTTTGTCTGAGTTTGTTGTTGACAGGGAAAGAAATGAGTATGTTATAATATAATAATTTGGCAGGCTGGATCAGTCCAATGGTGGACGACGCCCTTAAACATGTTTTTATTCTATACTGTATTAAGGCTTACCATAGTGCGGGCTGGAAAATCGCAGTTTGCAGGTTTTTAGGCGTAGATAGAAGAAGTCATAACTACTGTTCCTTCCACTTGATAAAACCGTTGTTTTATCCACTGCTTTTGTCCCGTAAAGTTGATGCAAAGCAACATAAGTTGGAATGTATTGCTTTTTTGAGTTCAAAACAAATTACTAGTAGCCATTTTTAAACAATAGTTGTTTTTTAAACAAGAGGAATTATTTAACGGCCAATGAAAAAAAGGTATGGTACTTCATACAGGTTACAGTAAGGTAGCTAGTTAAATAGATGTTGAATTAAAATACATTATTTCACATCTTGGCTGTTTCCGTGAAGTATCAGGATGAAAACATCAAAAATTTGATTTTATTAAACGTGGTTATTGTGAATTTAACTTTATTACTTTGACACTGCAAATACCATTCGTTATCACGCAGTGGGGAAATTGTGCAGTCTTATATCATACACAACATAACACAACTCAGCTTTGAATTGGCCATCAAAAATGGGTCAACACCTTGTATAACCGTTAGCGCAAGACAAATTGTCAGGCCGGCACTCTATAATGGCATATAGTCCTTCTTAGCTATAACAGACCACGGTAGACACGGAATGCATCAGTTTCCAGTATTAGCTCCGATTTGTACAGTAACTTTGTACCCTTAATGAAAATGCCGCCTGTGAAACAGGTAAAACTGAAACAAAGAAACTAGAACTGACCGGTGGATGACATCGGATATATGCCCAATAACACATCAGGGATAAATTGTGGTATAAATTTAAGAAAGATAGATCTCAAAAACAACTTACACCGGGATCGTAAGGTACGAAGAAAATCCAAAGATATTCGACGTGCTAAAAATCTGGATATTTCCGTCAACTCTTGAAAAAACAAAAACAGCTCTAAGAAACTTTGGCAAACTCTGAAATGAACTTGCTTACAAATCAAAGGTAAGGCAGTGCTAATGTAGTTCTTAATATAAAGGGTGAACTATGTTATGAATCATTGCAAATTGCAAGTGATTTCAATGGTATTTTACATGTTGGCCTCAGCCTGGATTCAAAAAATTGCCCAAGTGTACCAACCTTTACTCTACTGGTCTTCAAAACTTGCAGATTTTTATCATGCCCTAAAATAAGGCTTCTAATACATTGAAGCTGTGCTTGTTAGTGAGGATTTTTGTTGCGAAAAGTAGGGCTAACAAAACTGAATCCTAATAAGAGCTCGGTTTGATAAAATTTACCCAATTTGAAAGGACGGGGTGCTGTTCTCACCGAAAAACACCAATAACACACATTGTAAATCATCTCTTTGCTCAGTAGTGTTCCAAATGATTTAAAACAGGACAAACGGTCATCCTTTTCAAGAGAGTTAACAATTACAGAGGCTTGTTAATTATAAGCGTGAGTAGTTTAATGTGCTGTTTCTAAGATTCTGGAAAAGGCAGTTTATACCCAACTTCTTGAAAATTTTGGCTGATAACCAATTTGTTGTATGAATATTAATCTGGTTTCCGAAGCTCTTATTCAACTGACTCCGGTCTCATTCATCTCTTCGATCACATGTAAACTCAGTCGTCTAGAGGCTTTACCACCGGTATGGTCATGCTTGACCTCCCCAAAAAGCTTTGATTACCGTTAGTAAACCTAATGATCATTCTCTGTGGAATTGGTATTTTCAGCATATCTTTCAAATAGAATGCAAGTGTTCAATGTTAAAAAGTAAATTCATCACCTAAAGAAATCACATTGCGGGGGCGGGTCCCTCAAGGTAGTATCCCGGGAGCCACGGTTTTTTCTCTGTACGTTAAAACGATATGGTCATCAGTGATAGGATCCGATGGCAATGATTGTTGGATGAACGACAGTGCAATATTATACTTCATACAAAATCCTGATTGTATATCAAAAAACTGGGGGTAGTGTGCTTGAATCATGTAATGATTAGCTTTGTATAACCAGTTATCATTTGACATTGGAAAACAGGAGTGTATTGATTTTTGGATCAAAGCACAAAATAAAAGGTGTGGAGAATTTTAATGCATGGCATAACATAAAGGTCAAAGAATGTGTCAAGAATCTAGGGCGTGACATTGTTCAAATGCTGCTAGGGAAGAATGGATAGTGTAGTGATGGTTATCAAAAAAATAATATCGGCTATAACATTACTATATCGTCATGGCTCATTGTTGGAATCAAGAACAGTCGGAAGATCTGTCGTTCAGCATTGTGTGCAGTTGTCATTTCGATTAGCCGTTCCATCATTGGTATTATGGTCTGAGTCAAAAAACAAAACAGAGGTTGCAAACTACTCAAAATAAAATTGGTGAGAGTTATTTCACAATCCTGGGCTCGTGCTCATTGATAAGAAGCAACGCTCCCACGCATAAATTTTTTGATGTTCCGAAGGCAGTGAAGTTTTGAAATATGTCACGTTAACAAATTCCAACCAGAGTGTGATCACTAACTTAAAAGAAAATTTCAGACAAATATCTATGTTCTAGAACCAAGGGGCAGTGCTAACAATTTTCAGGTTCCAAAGATCAAAAGCCGTGCTGACTCAAGCTTCTATTTTCGTGCAATTAAGGGAGTGGATTCCCTCCCTGATATATTAAATGCATGATAATATATCAGGGTTAAAAGTGCAATTGGGGTATATCTCTAACAGCTGGATCCAATAAGGTCCAATCAGGTTTTCCAGTTTCTTTTGGTTTTGTCTTTTTTTCATTTTACCATTTTGCCTTATTTCTACTCTCCTTTGGACCATGGGACCTCATTGGAAATAAGCCTGTAAAATGGCTTATGAGTAATCATGGTTTTAATCAAACTGTTTTTAGAATGTTATGTTTTAATTATGTTTAATGCAAATTTTTATGTCTTTTTTATTGGGTATATATGTTTGTAAACTTTATGTTGAATTGAATAATAATACAATAATTAAAAACAATTGTGCGCCGTATCCATCAAAAAAAGAGGCCTATGGCGCTAGCGACCATAAATGCAACAACCAAAATAAGCATATAAGAACAACTAGATTACAAAAAATAAAACCAAAATGAAAGAAATGATAGTGTCATGATCACCAGCAATGGACATGACAAGAACAAAAATAAAAGGTGAACAGGCAGTGGGTTAGAATGACAAAGCCATCATTCTTACAATGAATTCAAGTAAACATATGTAACAAATGTAATCAAAAATCAAAATGATTAGAGTCAGAACACATGATGAATGTCCGTAGCAGGGATTTAAAAGGAATTCAGTGAGGAAGTGATTAATAAAGTCTGGAAGTCGATTCCAAAGAAATGGAGCAGCAAAGACAAAAGAACAGGTCTACCCATGATCTCAAATTACATCGTGGTACCGAGGAGTAAAGACCTGTTTGTAGATCGTAAATCATCGAGTCGTTGGTTTATAGGGCAGCAGAAGATCTGAGATTAAGAAGGAGCACAATCATGGTTTGCGCGAATAAACATACAACAGATTTTAAATGACAATCCTGTGATTATAAAAGGTAAACCAGTGCAGTCCTTTAGAAACAGGTGAAATATGTCCATTGGTTTTTGTGCGGGTTGGTGGGTAACAATCCGAGCAGCTAGATTTTGTAAGCGAGACAGTCGTTTGATTGAGTATCTGGAAAGTTCCAAAAAGAAGAGATTTCCCATGTCCAGACGCGAAGTAACAAATGCATGCCTAGTTGTTCAGTGGCATTATTATTGAGATATTTCCGGATAAGTCCAATGTTTCTTAGATGAAAAGAAGACACTTGGTTATGTTAGAAATATGGTCCTCTAAAGTCATGTCTGCATCAAAGATGTGCCAAGGTTGCGAATTTGTCTGATAGAGGAATCGGGCGCTTCATATTTGAAGATGAGGAATGGCAAGTTTTGCACAGTTGATGTTAGAGAAAGAATGAGAATTATGGTCTTGTCATCATTAACTTGAGAAAGTTGTAGACATCCAGCCAGCGAATTCAGAAATACATAATTACCAGTTTTGCAGAGCAGATTCAGCTCAACCTGAGGGGATTAAATGAAATATATATCTGTGAGTCATCAGATAAAAGTGGTAGGGGAGGTCAATTTATCTGATGATTTCACCAAGAATGCTGGTTAATGTTTATATTTGGGAAAAAGCACAGGACCCAGTACCACTTCCTTGTGGTTACACACCGAAGTCAAGCTGTGATGGGATGGAAAATTTGTAAGAAATCGTTAACACTTTGTGATCTGCTTGATAAATACGACATAAACCATTGAGGAAAGTTCCATCAAAACCCAGTTGTAAGACGTTAAATAAAAACACAGTGATCCACAGTATCAAAAGCAGAAGACAGATCAAGGAGAACAAGGCAACCATCTACCTTGATCATGGCGGTGAGAATGTCATTGAACTTTAAGCAGAGCCTGTTTCAAGGATGTGGTTTGCAAGATAGGCAGATGGAAATGTGAGTAGATTGTTACGTTGAGGAAAAGGCGATTTCTGGCCAAGAATACGCGTTCCAGGAGCTTGGAAAAAAGACAAATTAGAAAACAGGGTCTGTAATTTTTCAGAATGTCGGATCAAGACTTGGTTTCTTCAGAAGTGGTTGGACAAATTGCCCAGATCTTTTTAAAAGATGATGGAAAAATGCCCGAAGCAAGTGGACTGATTGATAATCCGGGTAATTAGTGGCCCACGTGTATGGCACAGTCTGTTTAACAAATCAGTAGGAAGTGGATCCATTCACAGCTCTTAGTAGGGGAATTGTTGATCATTTGAAAACTTCATCATCAGGAACAAATCGTGAAATGACAAAGCTTGTGTGCTATTGGAAAAATATGAAATCGACGGCATGATACAAACAGGATGTGTTGAAAAGTACACGACTTGCTGGATTTTTCTTGAAGAACAACAGATTTGTTGGCGAGCCTCCTCATTGGAATCACATTGTGGGAGTGGTGACGCCTTATTGCGGTGAAGAAGCTTATCAGTCACATGAAAAGTTTCTTCTGATCATCAGCACAGTTATAAACTAAATAGAAAAAAGTTGTTAAAACCGCCTTAGCTCCGCAGGTCGGGGATTGAACCCAATATACATATCCCCTATGAAAGATGCATGAAAGCCCACTTAATTTGAAATTTACAAAATAACACATTAAAATTTAGGTGTAACACTATAAAGCTTTGTATAATTTATGTTCTGTCAGTGTTCGAGTAGTTGTGTCAGGATATTAACACCGGTGATTTCCGCGGTGAATTCAATGCAATACATGTCCATGAATAGCATTACGCTGATCTTGGCATTTCGATACGGGCTTCAGCGGCATTTATTTGCCGAGAAAGGTGTTGAGATTCAAGTGCAGCGGATTTCCTGTTCAAAAATAAAGGCATCCAAAGCAAAAGCCTTGGTGGTCAATCTCTTGTACTATCCATAGCATAGCACAGCCTTGGGCAAGACCTTTTTTTTGTTAAGTAGGCCACAGTTTCATTTTAACAATCAACCCAAAGAATATATTCAAGTTCGGTCTCGGGAAAACATAGTACTACGCCTTTCAGTTCACCTCGGGGGCAAATAGATTCCACAAGATCCCTACTGATCATTAAGTATAGTATAAGATATATTTTATATGTATCATTAAAAACTAAGCTAAAACACAGTAAATTACTGTACAGGAATAGCAAAATTGAAACACGAAAACATATACGAAGGTGTTTAATTTGTCTTGTAAGATAGTAGCAAATCATGCAAAATGTATACATTCTATATCTGTATGCAACTTGCACCTTTAAGCTGCTCATTGTGATTGGCTTATTACATCATTTTACCCTTGAACCCTGATGAATGAAGCCAATCAAAGCATTTTCAGTGCCCATTGGGTTACTCGTCCTGTGAAGACAAAAAGGTAGAAAGTGCAATAGGCCGTGCCTCCGCGCGTCGGAACGTAAGACCCATATACTATACCAAGACAGAAATTTTGGCCAAATTTATACAAATAAAACAAACAAAAGTTGGAATTTTTCCTCAATTTCGACCTTTTTAGTAAATTTTGGCTTCAGGTTTGAAGAATTGAACTAATTTTCCACACAATTTAGAAAACTTTGGCTCCATTGTGGGAAATTTGAGAACTTGGATAAAAAATTTTGAAAAAAAAAACCATTACTATACCCAAATTGTCATATACCAGAAGACTGAGAAGGAGACCCAGTTTGCGGAAGTCCCGTATCGTCTTTTGATGAGTAGCCCCCACCCGGATATTTTCTCAAAAGTAACCTTCAGTCTATCAAAAGGCATAACTTTAAGAAATCAAGGGTAAGATGTTTCTATTTTAAAGAATCATATGTACCGAGGCAATTAAGAACGTGCATAATACTTGGCGAGGCGAAGCTCGAAAACATGTAATTCAATTTTTTAGTGCCGATTTAGATTGATCGGTCCTCGTGTCACGCATAAAAAACCTGGAGCTTATACTGTGAGTTTCAACAAAATCTTGACCGTTAATTTCATTTCATGTCCATCATTTATTTCACCCGGCCATCGTCTGTTTAATTTAACCGTGTTTTAAGGGACATTGTCTTTTATACCAAAATTTGATTTAAATAAGAGAATTTTTCATTCACAAATTAATAAACCTTGAACTTAATATTTCTTTAACATTCTCCAATATTTAGTTCTTTTCAAATTGCTTGATTTGGGCGGTTATAAAACTCTTTGAATTATGCATGGTCAAGCAACGTGTTCTGGAGATTTCACAAACTACAAGCCATTATTACGTCGTCTCTACTAGTAATTAACAGTATCCGCACCAGTAATATGTGGTAATGTTACATATCGGTGATTTGACGAAGCACAATTAGGTTACACAAAATTACAACTTTCACTGAATACAATTACACATTACCTTTAACAGCAAAGCATGGTGTGATGTACAAGTTTCTATCATGTAGTTCTGATACTTGATATCCGTACCAAAGCGGCTCTCTCTCCTATATAATTTATTATCAGAAAATCACTTCTAATTACCAATATTTTAAATACTTGAGGCTTAAATTGGCGTAAGGCAGACTCAAGTAATACTTTCAACTGCTTGTTCGACCACGGAGCCTTGTGAATCAGTAGTGTGGTGCAACTGTTGCGAAATGCATCCAACCGAAAAACTGCTAAAGCCTACCTTGCAAAATAGTCGGACGCTCTGACGAAAGGCCTCACTTATGAGTGGAGATGTTGGATTCACAGCACTGTTCAGATAGCTAAAAGTAATGAGGTACGCAATCAGACGGTACATAGATGGGTGTAAACATTCATGAGACATATTAAGAAGAAGGGAGCCAGCTGCACCTGTAAAAACGCAACACAATGACCAAGTTTTGATGATTGTAACTCTTTGCGAAACCATCTTGCTTTGACAGGCCGACATTATTTTGGGTTGATGGTCAATATTAGCTGGAGCTAACTCGTTGGCTGATCGAAGTTTTTCAAAGAAGATTTGAGAACCATTCCGTATATGACGCCACATGACGAAAAAAGGGAGAAGGCGTTGAGATTAAAAGTAGATGGGGAGATAGCGGCGCTGAAGACTTCAGTGCTTCAAAAGCAGATGAAGCAATGCTTTCTTGTAATTTCCTTCACTCCGGCCAACGGGAGAATGACGGCATAAAAGGAAGGTATCTGCACATCAGAAGACATCCCAACAAGAACAGATTGGTTGGGTCATTCAATACTGGGTACTAGTAAAGGCCGAGAATTTTTAGGTACCTGTCAAAAGACACGACAAGGAGGGTAAAACAGCTGACAGAGGACGTAAATATGATGGGAACACCACAAGAAGGAAGGCATTTTGTATTTAGTGGAGCCAAATAATGGATTAAAGGGTTGACAACGCGGGATAGCATGGCGATGGATAAGGCCAACATCTGCCCAGATAAACACGCTATGAAGAAGTTGGTGATGGAATGGAGTCGTCTGAATCGCGCTACCAAGAATGACCAAACTGTTCCCAAGAAAGATCGCGAAAATAAGAATACGTTGGATGACATTGAACATAAACAATCATCGGTATGGAACTGTATGGTGATGATCATTTGTGTTTGTGGTGCAGGTCGGAGGTCTTATAAGAGGAGACTATCAGTTGAGTTGTTGCAGGAATTCATGGCAAACGGTTGGTTTTTTGGTGAAGAAATTCTGACGGCACATAAGCAAAACAAATATTCTGTTCAATCCTTCACTCTTCCAATTGAACAATTCATAGAGAGTAATGTTATACAGCTTACTAGCTTTGGCGAACACGATTCCGGCAAATGTCCATTACTGTAGTGTAGTTAGCGTTGGAATCAAGTTTGTGGAAAGATTCTCGTCGTCATTTATTTCCTTTTTTTCCTAGAAGAACTTTACCTCAGTTCTTTATCTGCGGACCACCTCAATTTGGATCCAAAAAGCTAATATAATTTCCATTAATACTTTTAAAATGGATATAATTTGATTCTAGAGAGATGTTGCAGCCCCCGTGCATAACTCTTCCGGGTTGCGGTCATTGTTCCCGCTTAAACAATGCCTCATACATACACCCGATGACCAAGTTGTAGCTGAATAGTTTGCCATCAGATTACCTAAGCCGGTTCACAAGTTTTTGCACAGGTTGAAAAAAATACTTGATCCGCTTTGTTGAAAGTCACATTCAAAGATATTGGCGAAAATAATCAATTTTATTCGTGTGGACTCATTAAAAAGTTTTCGACGATCCTTCACTCTGAGAGGGTGGGGAAAATAGTGTTATAGTCCGATATTCGTGTGACTCCATTAAAAGTTTTCGACGATTCCATTCATTTAGAGGAGGTGTGGGGAAAATATGTTATAGTCCGATTTTATTCGTGCGACTCCATTAATTCGTTCATTATTAAAGGTGGTTGATTTACCAGGAAAAATAGTGGCATGCCTGAATGAATGCGAAACCAAAAACTCGCTGCTTTACTAATTGAAACTAGTACACATGATGTCGATTTGTCTAACTAATAAATTCTTCAGGCCGCGCTACTAATTTAATCTAACTGGTAGAGCCAGCTGAACAAGTTTGCTGAACTAGCTCATGGATAATAGGAAATCGTTAGGAGGTTCTACAAATTTTCCTACTAGTATTAGAGGGGCTTCTACTAGTTTATTAAACTAGAAAAATGATGTCGATTTTTACTACTTTGTTAATAGGGCAGTTTCTACTACTTTCACTGAATAGTAGGGTAATTAGTAGGATATTGGTAGGATGTTTGTACTAGTTTGCCACATATGCTCTGAAGGGGGTAAATTTTATGATATGGCAGTTTACATGGTTGCTATAATTGTGACATTCAAAACCTGTTTTGTTGATGGTATAGAGCGCATGGCAATTATGGATTCTGGGAGGAACTTGAGTCACATTCACGTGCGATGATCCCCGGGGATGATCCGTTTGGCCACCAGTCTATAAGTCTGGCTTACATGCCTGTCACAAACCCCGGGATAGAAACACAAAGGGGAGACAGTTATAGCAAGGGGTATCATACATGCCATGAATAGCGCTATACACTACACCCAATAGTGTGGAATCACAGACCTAGGGTCTTTGGTGGATGGTTACTAGGCTGGTACCATGCAGAATAGGCCTATACCAGGCATGTTCACCAGTTAGTTAATAAATCTTTTGATTTTCCATACGGCATGACGCGTAAGTTAATAAGACTCATGCCTGAGACGCATACCCACTGTGACTATCACTAACATGAGCGTACCTTGACTGCACGCAATGTGAATAAAGTTCAGAATCCTAGTCACTGACGCGTTCATGCTCTCTATTCACATTGAAAATGTTAAATACAACAATTACTGCAAACTGTGTAAACTGCTAACTAAACTTAGTCTTATTTACGCACCTTTAAGACATTTTTTCAGAGCTCTTTTTGAGACGGCTGACGGGCTTCAAGACACGGGCAACGGGCAAGACAGTGGCGGGATAAGTTGGCGTCAAAAAACTAGTAGATCAAGTAGCAGAATACCAATGGTCTGACGTAATAATTCGTAGACCAAACTAGTGGTTCAATTGGTTTAGAAAGTCCGGAACTAGTTTTGCGATTCAAATTAGTAAGATCACTTCAAACTGACTCTTAGTAGGCTCGTTTCTACTATAGTCTTTTAATTGTACAGCGCCTTCTAAGAGTCACTAGCCCGGTCACAAAATTCTAGTTCAGTTAAAAAAAATTAGTCAGTTGACTGAACTAACGAGTCTACTAATTGATAATTAGTTAAAGATCTTAACATAACGAGTTTTGGTTCTCTGTGTGGATTGAACACGAAGTGTGGTGCATTGACTCACCTGCTATTGAGTTTAAAAGATCGAATGCCCTTCGTAAGATTTTAAATCAGTCTTTGATGTGAACTATAACCTCCGATGTCAATAAGAAAAGTGCGGTGTTTATATATATATTATATATATATATATTTATATAGAGAGATATATATTATAATTTTATATATCGTATATCTACAATGCAGCAATAGGTTCAGATCGCATATGACAGAGAGCTCGATACAATGAAGTAGAGCATAATATTAAATTATAAATATTCTGTCCTTTTTATTACATGATCGGAAAACAATACAAAATTTGTTTCTTGGGGCTTACGCCACACTCATCGGTGTTATGAATATCCACCAGGCAGGAGTGAAAAACGCGCGATGCGGAGATTGGGCGCGGCGTGATGGGGGATCTTAAGCGCGTGCGATGATGCGCGGCGCACACTTTGATGTGCTCGATTGTGCCTGGGTGGAAATGTTTCAGGATAGCGATCGATTGTGTAAAAAACAAATAGGCTTACGGCCTTAACTTTTCCTGTGTCTACATCTGCTCACAAGTCGTTCTTCTTTAGTGAGCATGTCGGGTGGCATATGAGTAGGAATTTCTCATGCAAAGCACAGATTACATCTTTTTGTGATGTTGAGTACGGCTTACATTGTTTGAAAATTCCTCCAATATTGAGAATTGTATATTGGAGTCTTTCAAGCTCAGATGTGTTGCTCAGTTTCATCACTGTGGACGTAAGCCGCACGAAACAAATGTTGTAGGTTTCGTCATGGGGAATAAAAAGAGCAGAATTAATTTATAAATTTATAATGTATAGAGATATATATAGATATATATATTTGATTATATTATATATTTATTCATAGATAGTCCATAAGGTGAAATTTAATAATTTTTTATTTTTTTCAGTTTTTTAATTTTTTGTTTTTTATTAATAATATTAATGTTATTGTTACCCAATGAGATTATCTTCATTGCATAAAGTTAAGACTTCATATCTTTTGGCGGAATAAATCGCAAACAAGGATAACGTTAAGGCGAAAAACAAATTTCGCCCTAACGTAAAATTCGTACATAACAAAAGAGAATTCGTATATATATATATATAATATATTAATATAGATTTATTTATATATACGTAAGAAATCCTGAGTGACACGAATTTGATGTGACTTTGATGGAAATAAGGTATAGGCGAAAGAAAGTGTAACACAGCGGGCGTTGCATACTCATCGTAAAGGAACTTGCGGTGAATGGGAATCGAACCCACAACCTCTCTGGCAGTACTAGAGCGCGCTAAACCAATTGCGCCATCACATTGAGGGTTTTGTTCGAGTTTCTCCATCACTAGCGTTCCACCGCCTTTCGACGTCACGTAGTGCCGCCCACTTCAGCGACATATTCGTCAATATAGAGTCAAGTAGGGTGGAACGGTACGCACAACCGCATTAAGTATTTTAAATGGCCGTTAGGCCTATAAAGAAGAACCAGTAATTGGAAAGAAGAAGTCAGAGTAGAAGCAAAGCCCTCAAAGAGCACTCCCGGAATCGAACCGGGTCCCGGTTACATGGCAGGTGATAACCATCTACAACACACGAGTCCCACACGGCTGAGAAAATGTCTTTGGGTATATAGCTATATAGTATGGTGCATATATGTGAGCCGTAAACAGTACATTTACAGAGGCAAGGGTGGCGCTATGCGGTATACTCCTATATATCTAATATCTATATATATATAATATATAATAATAGATTTATATATACTATATATATTTAATATATATTATATATATATATAGATTATTGATAGTGATCACTGTCTTGCTGGTGTCGGTTAGGTTCTATTCAATGCCATCTTACTTAAATACACCTATAAGACTGTGATTTTGTCTATAACCTATACTCGATTCATCTGATAGGTGACCCCGTACCATTCTTGCGGAGGTGAAAAATCATGAGGGAGGGACTTCATTAATCAGGTATTGTGAACATGTTAAGACCTGAAATCCACTATAGTGCGTTTCCATAGATGAATGAAATGTATTAGTGGCAGTGAGTGAATTAAAGACGGAGTGTCACCAAGATAATCGGTGTGGCACGTGCAGTTGAATTTTTTCATTTCCCGGTAGAGTAGGTTGACACCTCTCCGACTTAATTTAATAGGTCCAAAAACTCCAGGGGGGACGAACGTATCCACGCGAATCGAGGAATTACTATATTCAAGCCCAGGAACCAAAATGAACAGTATTTTTTTTTACTGTGTCAGCTATTGTGTCTTCAGATCTTGCTCAAATTGGAGTAACTTGATTGTGTCTATTAATGATGTTAAGGACCAAGAAATCCAATGTGATAAAAAGTTCAAATCTCCAGTTGTCTGCCTTTTTCAATATGGCCACATTATAAGAAAGCTGGTATCTGGTACAACTTGAAATCAGCCTTAAAGTAGTTCCCTTAGAAGAGTTGTAAAGATAGGCAACTGATAGAAAACAGCCTTTGGGATGTTAGGGGCCTGCTAAGTTTTATTCCCACTGTTTCCAGTCTGTAAAAATAAAATTCAAAAATGGAAACGAAGTATATGCTGTGTACGTGTTCCCACAACTACCAAACCTCGGGGCTCTGATAAGAGAGTCGTGTGTGGTCACGGTGGTGTGAGTGTGCGAAAGAACTGGTTGGCTGTCCAGGTGGATCAAACAAAAGAACATTTTGGCGATAAAACTTGCACTTGATTATGGTCTCGTTTTCTTATTAGTTTGACGTTTGTTTTTCTTGCATTTAGTTCCAAGGATTATAGGACAAACCACTGGTATGAGAAAAAGTGGGTGTGCGAAACAACATGAAACTGAGGCTGACTAAAATAAAGTATATTCCAGCCGGTTCTCATTTTGACTAAATTCGACTACGTGAAATTAGTCAAGTTTTGCTTTCCTCACGAGTGCTGTCTTCTATTACACAATTACTCAATCTTAGTTTGCACCGTTGTTTATTGCCATTTTTTAGGTCTAATGATATGGGACAAATCAATGTATGGAAAAGGGGGTGTGCGAAAAAACATGAACTGCGTCCGACTAAAATAAAGTTAAATTCCAGCCGCGTTTCATTTGACTAAATTCGACTAAAATTGTAAAAAATTAGTCAAGTTTTGCTTTCCTCACGGTGTGTTCTTTATTACACAATTACACAATATTAGTTTGCACCGTTGTTTATCATTTTTAGGTCTAATGATATAGGGACAAACTCACTGGTATGAGAAAAAGTGGGTGTTATGCGAAAAACATAAATGGTCCGACAAAATAAAGTAATTCCAGCCGGTTCTCATTTTGACTAAATTCGACTAAATTGTACAATTAGTCAAGTTTTGCTTTCCTCACGAGTGTGTCTGCGATACACAACAGATATGCATGCACAGCTTTCGAAAGTTGATTCTAGAGTAAACAGGAGCCAGTGTATTCCAAGAAGGCAAGGGGGAAAGTGCGCGCGCTTAGGCTTTTTGAAAATAAGCCTGGCTACTCATTGCATGTTTGCGATAATGGACCAATGCAACTAGTGTAATAAGTAAACAGAAGGTGGCCAAGGACGGAGCCCTGATGGGCACCACAGTCAAGATGGACGGACACAGAAAAAAGCCCCCTTAACCAAACACTAACATTCTTTGGTCCAAATAAGACTGAAACCAATCCAGGCAGATTCTTTATACCAAAAGGGTTAGCTAACCCCCACCCCCCCCCCCCCCCGCCCCCCACCCCCTCACCCCCCCCCCACCCTGCAAAGGAGAATTGGATCAAACAGTATCAAATTCAGCGGTAGATCTAACATGACAATAACAGCTTACCATCATCATCAATCTCATAAAGAACATGACATCCAGAAGAGCTGTTTCAGTAGAATTATCAGCCCGATAAGCAGATTGGCATGGCTCAGGATAAGTTATTTGCATACACATTAGTCAGTACTGTTGCAATACTTTCTCAATTAATTAAAAGGGCAAAAATAGAGGACTGGGCTATTCGAGAGGCTGCTTGTCCAATGAAGGTTTTTTGATAATAGGGGTATAACTGACTTTCCGCAGTTCATAGGAAGCACCAGATTTCAAGGAAGGCATTCAATCCTGGGTAGGACAGGTTATGATAATAGGCAGATGTTCCTTAACTCCTGTGGGTAGTGGATCCAAAATGCAAGACTTAGTAGGACACTTGTTAATGAGATCAGAGCTCATCCTGGGGAAAAATGTTGTCAAAAGTTGTAATGAAACCGCGTATTAAATAAATCATTTATTTTTTTTTGTGTTTTTTGTTTATCTATAGACTTGTCACATGTACATAAAAACACGTTTGACATTGCAGTACGACTGGTATTGGAAGTATGCTGTATGTCGGGAACGCATAAAAATCTAATGTATGGTTGTTAGTTCTGAGTTTAAAGTCATGATAACTATATTGACCCGATCCGGCTTTACTAAGTCGTGTACACGGTCGACTAAGTCACTACACCGGGTAGAAGTAACCATTGGCCGGCGTACTCATAGTCCGGGAACAATATGGTGAACAATAGGGACATCGATTCTAGTTGACTCTTTACGCAACATTAGTTTCACGCTTGATTCCGTATCGTCTATGGAGCCCGACTATGGCTACCACGGACTATATCCACTTTCACACCGGCACCAAGCGCATCACTATCGCGACGTAATAGTTTAACATCTGATCAAAGGAGCTACTAAACTGATTAGCAAGTACATTGGGTGAATCACAATCTGGTGGTTCCGGTGGCTCTAAAAAGGTGACCCTAGAAGGTGGCCCTAAAATATTAAATTTCTGATTTTGCATGGTGATAAACTTTCTATAAAAATAATCCTTATCTGAGAGGATTAAGCAAAGAACTGTTCTTTTCAAAAATTGTGAAATTTTCTAATTTCTATCGGATAATAATAGGGAATTCAGCCGTTATATTGAAATATTAGCATAGACAACCTTTGTTTCAATTTTTAAGTCATTTCTGTAGCAAGGAAAAGTAGGCAATCAGGAGTGTATAAAAGTCTATGAAATCACTATAATATCACAGAAAAATATGGATGATTTGAAATCTTCTCGTTGCACCTTTAAATTGACAAAAGTAGAAGCATGGACGTGGTATACTGTAAAAATACATTACACGCCTTGTAGATGTAATTATAAATTCATTTTGTCAATAACGAGCTTTATAATGATAGTCCTTGGCAGATCGGTGGTCGGTACCATAGGAGGGGCAAGCGAGGTGGTATCAACTTACTCAGAAACGTCATCTATAAATAATTTTTGCATGATAGACATCAACGTAGTAGCTTACGCTGCTAATTATGCATAAACAAAATGGCCACCTTGAAATTGCTCCATAACAAGTTTTAGCCATATGTTGTCTTTTAGAAGGAATTCTTTAGTGAATAATTGCTTACACTGAGGTGTTTGACAATGGACAACCACCAGAACTCACTCAACTCCATACATTTTAAATTCAAAACCTAAAGACATAAATCCAAAATGGCCGCCATTTTCATAAATTTGAGCCTAAATTGACTTTAACAGTCAATGTTCAAGGTATCACATGGAGAACAAGTACTTTTAAAGTTGTGCAATTACCTCTTTACCTAATATAACTATAAAAAAGTCCTTATACAAGAATTCGAAGGTGACAACCTAAGGCATGCTAATTTGCATAAAGAAAATGGCCGGCTTTGAATTTAGTCTCTTATTTCCGGCCATATCGTCTTGGAGAAGAATTCTTTAGTGAAAATATGCGAACACAAGTGTGATAATGGATAACACCAGAAACTCACAATCCATGCATTTTTTAATTAAACCTGAATTGCAGAAATCCAAATGGCCGCCTTTTCGTAAATTTTGAGCACCATTTGACTTTAACAGTCATTGGTCAAGGTATCACATGGATGAATCTTTACACTTAAGGTTCCAATTACACTAATTTACTATTATTATAATATTTTTAATTTTTTAAAATATTCATAAATGGTAAACAAATGGCAAACATGCTAATTTGCAAAAACAAAATTGGCTGCCATGGACTGCCTTAACTAGTTGCGGCAATAATCCTGACTCATAGAAGAAATATTTAGGTACAAAACTCCCCACAAAACTGCTAAATGAGATGTTGATTAAACACAACCAAAAATGAATTCATAGCCATCCATTTTAAATAAATTAATTTGCATATACCAATGGTCGCCATGTTGCCAAATTAGCATTTGTACTTGGTTGATTTTTTATGTAGCCAATTGAATCCTGGGCGTTTAAGTGTTAAGTATTACACATTAAATAAATGTGGTCTATATCAATCGTTTTAAAGGCACCGAATTTGCATATAGAATATATGAGGACCCATTCTTGTAATACAATGTGTTTTCAGTAGTTATTTCCATCAATTAGAGATATATGCGGAAATTTTGGCCAAAATAACATTTATGTTTACCAATGCGTATACATAACTATTCACAAGTCACAAAGTTCTCATACAGTATGTGCCAATCCTAGTCACTGTATTTGCCTCCTTTCATCTCTTCCTCTTCCCCATAATCACCAGAACCGTCCAATGTAATGACCTCCCTTTTCATGTTTTCACATGTCGATACCTTGCACAAATCTGGACAGGACATCCATTAGCCATACATACACAGTCTGGCAAACTTGCCACTCTTGGGCAATTTTATTGCAGGTAAGAACTGAAAAACAACGTCTGCAGAAGGTTGTGCATTCATCCACTTGATGATCAAAATTTACAATTCAGGGACGGACAATCATCCATGACCATCGGGGTGCGTCGAAGTGTCTGGGAGAGGCTTTACGGCACCATATAGTTGCCCCATTCTGCATGAAGGGTACTAGGCAGTCCTCACATAGGGGAAGCAGGCCGATTCAATTTGGCTGCTTTGCTCTAAAAACAATAGTACCGCAAGTTTGTTCTCATCTTTGAAG
>JAMKCH010018020.1:0-22688 GCA_023653785.1 Ophioderma brevispina
ATATGATTTGGGACGTAAAATGCATGTTTTTAGCAAATTTATGACAATTAAGTCATTTTGAAAATGGTTGGTTTTAGCCTAACTTAAGCATGTGGGCAAATTTGGTCACCTCTGCCCCAATACGTACAAATTCAAATTTGAAGCTTTTGATATTTAACTCAATTTTTTTTTTACGGTCTAAATTGTGTTTGAGGTATGTTGTTTTTGTTTACAAAAAGATTTGAATGTTTTAAATTAGGTATCATAGGCCCAAATAGCCCCCATATAATTTGGGGCCCAAATACCCCTCCCCATATCAGTTGAAATACGGACATGTTTTTATGATGGAAGTGGTTATGGGACCGAATTGGTTTCAGGTGAGTCAATGAAAAACACTTTGGAGGGACTTTTTAAAGTCTGTAAGTTGCGCCCTATTTTTCAGCACAAAAACAAAAAATATTTTCGTACGTATTCGGCCGGGGAACCGGGAATTTTGCCAAGAAATTGCACTTAGGCCCAATACGTACAATAATTCCATTTTTGGCAATTTATGACCACTTCACTCATTTTTATGTTTGTTATTATTCTATAATATACTGGTGGGCAACGTAAAAGATGCATGTTTTGAGCACTTACGACAATTTAAAAAAAATACAAATTTTTGGTTTTAGCCTATTACTTAGCAGCGGGCAAATTGGTCAACCATCTGCCCAATACGTACAAATTAATTTTTGAAGCATTTTATGACTTTCTAACTGTTTTATGGTCTCAATCTTGTTGAGGTAGTGTTTTCATTTAAAAGAAGATTTGTATTTAATTAGAGATTAATACGCCAAACCAAATACCCCCCCCACCAATATATACAAATTGAATAGGACAAGGTGTAAATTTTGTTGTTGTAATTGGGCCGAAATGGTTATGGGGCCGGAATTGGCTTCAGGCTGAATTCATGAAAAACAATTTTGGGATTTTTTTAAAAAGTTGATTAAGTGCCGCCCCTCATTTTCAGACCAAAAATATTTGTGCGTACATATTGGGCCGGTGGGAACCTGAAACTTAACCAGAAATGGACACTTGGCCCAATACGTACATATTCCATCGTGGCAAATTATAACCATTTAACTCATTGTTTATGTTTGTATATTATATTATGATATGATGTGGGCAACGTAAAAATGCATGTTTTAACAATTATGACAATTTTTAAGTCATTTGGAAAAGTTTTTTTAGCCTATACTTAAAATGTAGGCAATTTTGGGACCCTCTTCCCCAATACGTAAAAATTCATTTTTTTTAAATGCTTAAAATCTAACTCATTTTTATGGTCACATCTTGTTGGAAGGTATGTGTTTTGATGTACAAAGGTTTGATGTGATTTAGGTATCAATAGAGCCCCCCCCCATATGTACGTATGGGGCCGGGGAACTGACAATTTGCCCAGAAACAGGAAATTGACACTTCCCGTACAATTCCATTTCAGCAATCTATGACAATTGCACTCATTTTTATGTTTGTATTATAATATATATAACGTTAAAAATGCATGTTTTGAGGCCCAATTATGACAATTAAGTAATGACAATTTTAGCCACCTCTGCCCGATACAGTACAAATTCAATGTTGAAGCATTTTATGAGGGGTTTAAAATATAAGGACAAGTTTTATGGGGGTCGTAATGTTTATGTGGGTCGAAAGTGGTCAATCGAGAGAGTTTGCAGAGGGAGGGAGAACTTTCTTTTCAAGATTCTTGTGATGCGCCCTCATTGGTCAGACTGAAATTCTGAAATTATTTTCGTACGTATTGGGCCGAAGGAAAGAACATAAAATTTTGCCAACAATAGAGACTTGAGCCCATTACGTCACAATTTGTACGTAAGTGGGTTTTCGTGCGTAGGGGTTCAAACAGTTGACGAGTTAGATAGGCATTTTTATCTAAAACTCCTTTTGATGGATGCTGACAATTGGGTGTGAACGGACACATTTTAGTGGTCTGGCTTAATTTAAAATACAAAAAATAACTAAACTGGGGTACACTAATGATATTTATATTTGAGCCGTGAGGCGTAAGTTGTTGTTGGATGTAACGGATGTGACTAATGTCACAAACGTGAACGGACAAATTAAAATGATTTGCCCAGCCCATAAAGTATGATCCTAATGTGTAGGGTACCCTTATAAAGCATCTTCCAAGTGTATTTCAAAATTAATATACAAGTGGAAATTTCATTTTGTTACACCCCAAATTCTACACTTGTTTAAAATATTGTGGAGTGACACAAAATAAGGGAACGGACAATGAGTGCTCAGCATCCATTTCTTGTAAACAAAAAATTAAAGGGAGCAATAACAACAATGTTTTGTCCAATAATTTTTAGGACATAAATTATCAATTGACAATTATTTTTGTTAACAAGGAATTGATTTTTACCAGAGGAAGATGAGCAAGGACAGAGATGCTCGATTTGCCATCCGGTACCAAGGATTACTCTATTCATCAGCTCATGTAAGGAAACTTCAAAGGGCACTCGATGGACCTTTTGAGTAATGTGTTCAACCGCCTCAAGCTTGGCACTGTTCAGGAAGGTTTCACAACAGGAAGGAATTGACACGCTCCCACTAAATAGCTATTAATTTTCCAAAAGATCTCTGCTGGCATGAACTCCGCGGTTGTTGACGATGTTATTAGTTTTATAGTGGCGAAATAATGAGGAAAGGAAATCAGTGACTTTTAACGAAAGAAGAAACAGCAAAATCGACCTTTTCGGTTAAGCTAAATTGATCAAGGTTTTTGGGGTCATAAAGATTGTTATTATTTTGCCTAATTTACAAATATCCGCTTATTTCCTGTGAAAAGATATGATGAATATTAGATAAATGCTATTTTCAATACATCTCAACCATACGTTTTGGTCAGGAAAGAAAGTGTCCAAAGTGCCAAAAATACTTTGAAAAATTGGGTCAAGTTGTTTAAGTGATGCAGGCGATACGTTTCGCTGTGTACTGGTCACAACCTAGGTATAGCCCTGTGCAAATACCATTTGAAAACTGGGGCAATTGGAATGTTTCTGGGTTAATGACCAGATGCTATGTAATGTTCTCCAAGCAAGTAGGCAGTCTTTTTGTCCAATCGAGGGGATTAAGCGATGAGATGAATAGGCGGTGGAACAGTTTATCTTTTGAAGTAGCAGTCGAACCACCTCATTCTTTCTCATCTTTCTATGGTTTTAAAAGAAACCAATTTTAAAATGTTTGTAAAAGTGAACGGACAATGTCCACCTTCACCATGAATTTTGAGTGCATATCATACTTAATATACAAGAAAAGCTATTTCCATTTTGATCTTAATACAAAGTGGGACTTAGTCTCAACAAATCAAGAGGTAGAGGAATAGGTTGTCAGTTTCCGGTTTATGCCTAAAGTTTAAACCGGAAAGTACGTAGAACGGTTGACGGTTAACCGTTTAAACGGAAGACTGACCTCCCAGGTCATCAACCATGATGATTGGTGCAGCGAAATGGGTCATAAAAGGGGAACCCCTTGGGGAAATCCCGCCCGTATTCACAGGACAGTACATTATTTTGCATGCTATTTTGTTATAACGCACATGCTTTCTTATACGGGTTCACCAAACTTCACAAATTATGATCAGGTTTCTTAATATTTTAATATATGATATTACAAGTTAGCACTTGTCTGAAACCTAACAAAATCATGATATTCTCAGAACCTAATCTGGGACCTCTGAAACTAACAAAATCATGATATTCTCCACCTCAGTCCGGGACCTCTGAACCTAACAAAATCATGATATCTACCTCAGTCCGGGACCTCTGAAAAACCTAAACAAAAATCATGATATTCTCACCTCAGTCCGGGGACCTGAAACCTAACCAAATCATGATATCTCACCTCGTCTGGGACCTCTGAAACCTAACAAAATCATGATATATCACCTCAGTCCGGACCTCTGGAAACCTACCAAAATATGATATCTCACCTCAGTTGGGACCTCTGAAACCTAACAAAATCATGATTATCTCACCTCAGTCCGGGACCATGAAACCTAACAAAATCATGATATCTCACCTCAGTCCGGGACCTCTGAAACCTAACAAAATCATGATATCTCACCTCCGTTATGGGGACATATGAAACCTACAAATCATGATATCCACCTCAGTCTGGGCCTCTGAAACTAACAAAATCATAATATCTCACTTCAGTCCGGGACATCTGAAACCTAACCAAATCATGATATCTCACCTCAGTCTGGGACCTCTGAAACATACAAAATCATGATATCTCACTCAGTCTGGGAACTCTGAAACCTAACAAAAATCTGATATCTCACCTCAGCCGGGACCTCTGAAACCTACAAATCATGATATCTTCCTCAGTCCGGGACCTCTGAAACCTAACAAAATCAGGATCTTCACCTCAGTCGGGACCTCTGAAACCTAACAAAATTATGATATCTCACCTCAGTCCGGGACCTCTGAAACCTAACAAAAATCATGATATCTCACCTCACTCAGTCTGGACCTCTGAAACCTAACAAAATCATGATATCTCACTCCAGTTCCGGGGACCTCTGAACCTAACAAAATATGATATCTACCGCAGTCCGGGACCTCTGAAACCTAAACAAAATCATGATATCTCACTCAGTCCGGGACCTCTGAAACCTAACAAAATCAAGAATCTAACCCAGTCTGGCGACATCTGAAACCTAACAAAATCAGGATATCCTTCACCTCAGTCTGAGGGGAACCTATGAAACTAACAAAATCATGATATCTCACCTCAGTCGGGGACTCTGAAACCTAACAAAATCATGATATCTCACCTCAGGTCCGGGACCTCTGAAACCTAACAAAATCATTTATCTCACCTCAGTCGGGGACCTTGAAAACCTAACAAAACATAATATCTCACCTCAGTCTGGACCTCTGAAACCTAACAAAATCATGATATCTCACCTCAGTCTGGGACCTCTGAAACTAACAAAAATCATGTTATTCCACCTCAGTCCGGGACCTCGAACCTAACAAAATCATGATATCTCACCTCAGTCTGGACCTCTGAAACCTAACAAAATCATGATATCTCACCTCAGTCCGGGACCTCTGTAACCTAACAAAATCATGATATCTCACCTCAGTCCGGGACCTCTTGTAACCTAACCAAATCATGATATCTCACCTCAGTCCGGGACCTCTGTAACCTAACAAAATCCTGATATCTCACCTCAGTCCGTGGACCCTCTGTAACCTAACAAAAATCATGGATATTACCTCAGCTCCGGGACCTCTGTACACTAACAAAATCATGAGATCTCCCTCAGTCCGGACCTCAGTATCAGTAGCCGAAGGCCAGAAAAAAAAATGATCCAGCAGTTGCCACAGCTGCTGCATCTTTACCACGCCAAAATTTTTTGACACGTATATATTTGCTGATTGTTTCTTTTGTTACCTTGGAATTCTATGAGCCCATTTGAAAGTATTGATAGGAGAATCGTTATAACATTATAAGGATTTTGTACAAAGTTTCCAAAAAGCTTCTTAATATCTTATTTAATTTTGTATGAAAAGTAACTAACTGCAAACAAACTGCCTCGCCTAGTGACCGCATGTTCAACATCAATGTTTCCAACAGATTGGAAAAAGCTAGTGCTGACACCTAGTTTTAAGTCTGGTGATGATGTATGTAGAAAATTATAGACCCATTTCAGTATTATCTGTTGTAAATCAAGATTCGTGAAAATTTGTTCATATCAATTGATAATGTCTTACATACAGTAGATAGTGTAAGGGCGTGCCGAAGCTGGTTTTCGACCAACAGTCACTGTCTACCACTATTACTTGACTTTCAAGATTAATGTACCAAGAACTTGAAAAGGTTTTGCAATTGGAGTTATCTTTTTAGATTGAAAAAGGCATTTGATACAGTGAACCATGAAACTTTTTAATCAAGAAACTAAATGATTATGGTATTCAAAATAATGAGCTGAATGGTCCAATCATTTTAAAGTATCGTAACCAGGTTGTTTGTATTGATTTCTGTACTGATCAGATTTTTTTAAACACGTCGATATAGTGTTCCACAAGGATGTATTTTAGGTCCTTTACTCTTCCTGATTGACATAAATTCACTCCCAGCTCGTTAATTGTAAAGTAAATTAATGTAAATGCAGAATGATACATCTCTTTTTATGTAAATCTAAGGATCCAGATAATTTGGGAAATATTCTTAATAACAACTAAAGTTATTGCTAACTGGTTGCTCTGAAAAAGGATGAACTTTAAATATTAAAAAGCAAAAGTATATGGTTTTTGTTCCACCCTCATATGTAAGTCATTTAATTAATATTAGTGTTAAAGATGGCGATAATGTTCTTGAGGCCTGTTAAAGATTCAAATATTCGTTTTACTTTAGATCCTCAACTTTCATGGACCCCACTATCAATACCAGTAATTCAAAGGTTTCAAAAAAATGTGGTATATTAGAACGTGTTAAATGTTTGTACCCTCATAGTATTCTTGTCATGCTTAGTAATGCATTGGTGTGCCTGCTCATTTTGGATTATTGTAGCAGTGTTTGGACAAACGGTTCTAAAAACATTTAGCATCTCTGCAAAGTCATCCATCACAATAATCCTTGCCAGGATCTAGTAAGGGTTTTTCACCTAGTGCTTTTGTTTTCACACGACTTTCGGATTTTTGGCAGCATTTTGAACATCTCACTGTTTCTAGTGTTACCACAAAGGTTATCGCACTGCAGACTCCTGAGCTGGTATTCTTTTGCCGATTGTAAAACACGATTTGACAATTTAAAGTCACAAAAAACCGCATGGTCTGAACGCGGGAATTTAAGCACATTTTGACGCTGTCAAGTCGCAAGGCTCATCATATCGCGTCGCGCGTACATATTTTACTGCGCAATGAAGCGTTCGCGGGTTTAATGTACTTTACGCTAAGCATCTGGAAACGAAAATAATATTTGAAATGTCAACAAAGCGCTAATTTAGACCAGAAGACTTTCATTTGTTCTGATTTCCGCTGGAGTTAGAGACAAGGATGTTTGATTAAATGCATAAAGATTTTATTTCCATCACTGTGCACAACATGTCCAATTTTGAAGTTCAAAGATAAAGTTATTTAAGAAGAGTCATCTTGAAAGCGTGAAAAGTCCCTTTTTTACTAAAACACGATTTTCTCAATGTTCATTTCGTCAAAATTTGGCAAATTTTTCAGACAAGATAACTCCAAAATCGAAGTAAACGGGATACGGTTTAACTTTCCGAATATCGCAATCGCTCTGCTCTAGGGACGGTTTTCACAATTTTTTTATTTTTCGATTTCTAAAACTAAAGATAGCTCCAATATACTCAAAAGTGAAACGGTAAAAATCAAACTTTTTTTGACATTTTCCCTTATATTTCGAAAATTAAATCTATTTTGAATAAACTGAAAAAAAAACCCGTCCCTAGACAAATTTTGTCTTTGTTTCTGAAAAATTAACCGAAAAATCATGAAAATTCAAATTGGGTTTTTTTTTTTTTTTTTTTTTTTTTTTTTTTTTTAAGATTCATGTTTTTTTTAGTATTTTTTCTCAAATACGAAGTTTTACATTAAATCTGATGCAACCAATCGGGTTCATGCATCCAATTTGTCTTTCTAGCATGTATACTTTTACATACACTAATTAAATATTTGAAAGTTACAAACAAACTAGATAAGCCAGAATCTCAGGGTTGAACACTTTGTCCTTATGCCGATAATCTTACAACCAATTGATGACATTAAATGAGGCCGTTGCTGGTCAGACTTCACAAATGATGGGATCCTTGCTATGTACTGGTGTATTTCAAATGTTTAAACAATCGTTGCACCTACTACCTGCTTCTAGTTTATAGTATAAAAACGTCTTCTCGCATTCATAGCCTACAGATACAGGAAGTGGCTCCTAATATTCCTAAGTATAACTCAAATCCAGATTACGTACTTTTTATTACCGTGCTGTTAAACTTTGGAATAGTATCCCATCTAATACTTAGAATAATATCCATAGTACCATATTTCAGTACCTGTTTTCAAACTATTATGAAACAACTTATGTAATTTACTTTATGTTCATTATCTCTTTGTAATTGTGCACGTTTAGTAATTTGTATTTTCAGTTGATTTGTTGTTGCAGATATTTAAAAACCTTGTATAACTTGTATCACACAGTGTATAACTTTAAACAGGGCCCTCGGGGAGAGCAGTACTTAAAATACTGATGAGGCTACTCGTAAATATACAAATGTAAATACATAAAGTAGATACTAAATTTTCTCCAGGGTAAGAAATCATCTTGCCCCAGGTCAAGCGCCACCGTGCCTAGACGTCTGCTCTGCGGCGCAGCCGAATCGGGCTAAATTATTTATACGCCTGCTATTTTCACGATGCACTTGGATTGATAAATAAATTCATGTTGACTAACCAGGTATTTTCTTTCACAAATGCGATTCAACTTCAATCTACGTGTTTCAAAAATGGCCCGATAATGCTCGTGAAAATACCACCATTTGTATTAGTTGCAAAAGTAAAATTTTGTGTGCGGCCAGTGACGATGCAGACTCTCGCATAGTCAACACTCGATCAGTGTGCATGCATGACCATTATTACTACATTGTATTGGTATCGTTGTTTTAATGTTGGTCTTGGGGGAATTATGTCGGATTATGACCGATAGTGGTTTTGGGTTCCGCATATTTTGTAGTAAACATGCATAAAATTTGGGTCATTTCATTTTTCATGTTCCTATTTCTGTACAAGAATTTTGGTGGTTTTGTTTAATTCCATAGTCCCCGGATATGAAAAAAGTCTGACAAAAAGGAAGGTAAAAAGGGTCCCCGATTTAAAAACTGTTAGCGACTTTCTAAATCCTTTAAACGGCCTCCGACCGTTAAATAAACCGTTTAAACAGTTAATACTGACAGCCCCTATAGAGGACATAGGGAAAATTGGGTTTGAAGAATGGGCAGCTTTAGCCAAAATAACCTTTAATCTTTTCCATTTGACAAAACCAGAAGTGGTCATTTTAGGCATGTTCTGATATCACAACACCTACACTTGTGACAGGAGCAAGTTGGGCTATGGGAGGTAGAGCCCACAGGGAGGAATGGAAAAACCCCCGATAATGATACTCTGATCCCTTAATTTTGAACATGCTAGGAGGAAAAGACAAATTCAAAGTGGCGCCTATCATGAAATGGCCAACTACCTAAAACATTCACTAACATTACAATGTTTTGGTCATCAAACAATAAGTTCACTTGTACCACAAAATGTTACCACCGATCAATGCACAAAATCAAAATTCAATATCGCTTGAAATTTACTTCAAGAACATATGGCAACCATATCCACAATTAAACATTTCAGTTTTTTCATTAGAAAACCCCATAGCCATCACTTCTCCCTCCCTGTTACCACTGACAGAACTGAACTCCGGTCCTTGAATGCCTCGGTAATCATTCAATCTGTGAAAAGTTTAAAATAATCCTCTCAATACAATCCAGCCAAGGGTTTGAAACCTTTTGAGTTATTTCATTTTCCCTTACAGATTTATCCACCTTGTCTACTATTTATTTTTCACTAGTATTTGTGTGATCACGTCGTTTATTTTTATCAGTGTGTTATAGGCTTAGTAGTAATAAAGACTGACAAAACATGCAACAAGTGTCAACCTTGAAAATCTAAAAAAACCCACCATTTCCTGTTGTCCCTTGTTCTTACAAATATTTTATTCCGTCACAGGATTGCATTAACGAATCTGGTTACTAGTAGTCCTGTTTCCTCCATCCCTCAAATTCCATTCTATTGTCTACATCCTAAGAAGGCATTTTAGTACATTTGGATAACTTTAGGTCAAATGTTTGCTGAAATGGAAACATCAAGGACCGTTCTTTCCCGATGAGCCATGCAATGATCTTTAAAGGACCCTGTCATTAAGGCTGACTGCAGAAGTATTCCTCGATGAGGGTGAACTTAATTTTCAAACAAATTGGTGTTTTTTTTGCATATACAATAATCTGTCCATATACTAATCCCTGTGTAAAAAAGCTAAGCCCAAATTGATGTCCTTAATATGGAAAATCACAACTTAATTTTGTTAGAAAATTCCGGATCCGAAATTTTACATATACAAACGGTTCCATGGCCTGTTAAACGTGCTAAAAACAGAAAATCCGATTCATCGCTAACTTTGGATTATGCATTTTAGGGTGACTATTTTTAGTTTCTAGATGACTATTTTTAATTAATACAAATAACAATCCCCCAAAAATTGTATATTTATTTTGGATCTCTGAGTCATCCTTTAATTTAACCGCTAACTCTGCCATAACTCATAACTCACCTAACATTTTCCTCCTCGCCTCACAATTATGTCCCATAGTGTGTGGTATCCAATTTAAGGGAATGATGGACTCTGACCCAGTGAGTAAACAACATTTCTGAGTCTGAGCAAGATGGAGACTATCCAAGATTTTTTTGTTTTGTTCAGTCTCCAACTAAGCAAGGCCCTAACCAAGGCTTAGCAAATCATAACTTAGAAAAACTGCGCTATATAGATTCTGTAAATGTAAAGAAAAAAATTGAGGGGTGATTAGAATATGGATCAAGAGCTTGATTGTGTTGTAATATAATTACAATAAGTGATTTAAAATTAATGGTATGGTTGTGAAAACAGTGAAGCAAGGTAACTTCACAGTTGCTTATCGATGGAGTAGGGGGTTTGTACATTTTGTGATCCCCTTTTTTCTGTCTGCTCCAGTTGGAATTTAGCAGCCTTTGATGGAATAAATTACAGTAAACCTTCACTTTTTCTGTAAGGCTGCCCTTAATTCAACTGGAGCAGACAAGTGGTGCAGTAAATGTACCAACCGCTGGAGTAGGGCAGCTAACATAAACTAACATATGAAGCAGATTGATTTATATCCCACTGCCCATCACTGATTCCAAAAGATTTAAATTTTCTCTTGGTACCTATATGCAAAGCACCTGGGGCAGTAAATGCACCGAATTAAGCCCTGCATTGGGGAGATAAATCCTAAAAAAATATCTAGCAGAAATTGTAGACAAGTAAGTTTAAGCAACTTTTTAAAAGTACTCAAAATCAGTGACATTCACAGAAAACAAAGGTGCCTGGAGCTGATGCAGCTAGCATTAACTACTTTGGGGTCCAAAAAGGAATCGACAAGTGTACCGATCATCAATTGCAGACTGGATTGTTAGGCTACTTTTTGAAGTGTAGATGACTTTTTGAGAGACCTAACTTACATTTCCAAACAACCCAAACAACTAGGCTGAAATAAGTGTTTACACAGCCAAAATCGTGTGGAACAGATTTTTGCCTCATACTCGTAAAAGCTTTGGCAGCTCTACATTACAAACTGGTTCGTGTATGTTAACGCATTTTTAGTAATGTGAATGAGAGTGAAGCAGAAGCCATTAAAAGTCCAAGCCTGCTGGAGGGTTAGATAAATATTCCTATTAAACGTTCAGGTCCTAGTAACCTGCCAGGGTACAAGAGATACCACCTTCTACATTAACAGGCCATGTGTTCCATAATCAGCACAATCCGATTGATGCTGCAGTTAGAGCGTTTTGGACATTGAAGATCAACAGGGTCGTCATTTTGTGTTAATTTAACATGTGTTATTTTTGTAAAGCCATACCCATCAAGACATCAACATAATTATAAAAAAAAATATGAAATAAACTTTTAAAATAATTGATCAAAATTCATTCGAAAAAATTAACAAGCTTTTATTGCCTACAAATTTAGCCAGTGAGTCTTTTGTATAAAGCTACAACAGATATTATTGATGGCAAATTTACTTGGAACAATAAAGCATATTAGGCCTAACAACAAAAAAAAAAAACAAAATAAATCACCCCCCGCCAACATGATTTTTTTTTTAATTTTTAAAGATGTTCTTCCCTTAATCACACCAATAGTATTAGCATTCTGTCGAAAATCAAATTCGTCATCATTTGATAAAATTAAAAAATACATTGCGGTCCCAGACTCGATGTCGTCTGCCGTGCGGTTTGTGAATGGGGCCAAAAGGTCCACATGATGTCCTAAGGTCCAACCAACATGTCATCCTCCCCATCCTGCCCCGCCTTTCCACCAAGTCACTCATTACTTATGGAACTCACACGGCATGCAAATATATTAGGTTAACATTTTGACCACAGACACACACCACCACACATACATACAACACCAAGATAATCCCGTATGTCCTTTCTGCAATTCTTGCAGACAACATAAAAAATGCACTGACTCGCCGCCTCCAAATCACAATAATCACCGTTGCACTGGCTGCTACTGAAAATATTTTTTCGGTCCTTATTTGCCTGATGATATTCTGAGCATGTGACGTGAAACACATTAATGTAAACAATAGTAACGTATTTACTTACTGCTACTATGGTATAATAATTAATTGCTCTGTCTTGCAACATGAGCAATCTACCAGATCATTGATACTTCTATTTGATATTTAATGCCCCAGAATACGTGGAAACTTTAATCTTTTTAAAAATCTGTCTTTCTATCCACCGATATACACCCAATACTAAGAAATTATTCACAATAATTACTTGGGGTAAAACATACCACATCCATCACATAAGAGAATACCATGCAAAGCATTTACTGAATGACAAAAGCCTCATAAAACGAATGAGATGAAAGCATTCTATATCCTGCAGAACAAGACCGTGACTCTAAGCCTCAATGACAGCCCGTCAGTAACTATTCCAGTAATCCACTAAGAGCGCAATGGCCTAAAAAATCCAAATGCTCCACCTTATGTTCTCAGATATGGCCCCATTTGAAGTACAGCTCAAGATGGTTAAAACATTCAATAGAACCGGCAGTGAAAGATCCCTTTTCCTTTCGTAAACTTCAAAAGTATGTTAACCAAGAAATCAATCAGACTGTACTTGCGATGCACACTGAAAACATGCATGAAGACATCTACGACAAACACTAAAAGACAAACTGTAGGGACACCACTGAAATTAAAGATTAATTGGCTCCTCCCTAGCTACTGACCTAAACCATAAATGAAAATCAATAATACGTCGAAAAAACCAGTCTTTAATCACCGTCAAAGATATAAAGAAAAATTTTCCCAACAAACATACCAAATGCAGCTATTAAAACCCAACTAACCTCAAAAGGAACATGTGCAGTAAGTGATGGACCGTAAAAACAAATGATATACGTCAAAAATGACATTACAAGAGTGGTGAAACAATGGCTCTGTCATGCTGGTTAATGGGTTACATTACATAACAAAAGAGCAAACTTGCAAACTACCTTTCAATATAAGGGACATTTACCATCACTTCTGACTGCTTGCCTCAAAACTAGCCTCCAATGGCACCAAAATTCTACCATTCAGTGAGTTTGAGAAGAAAGCTATCGTATATAGAAAGGAATCATTGTCTTTGGCAGACAGAAACCACATGTTCAAAATGTTGACATGCAAATTAACCAATTCGACGTTATACAGGGACATCCTATGATGGGGCTGAAGTATGAATTAATTGGGAGGGCTGTACTTATTGAATATACTAGAACCTCAAGCTTGACATAAAGCATTGGACTGAAACCATGATGATGGCCTCGCCACTATGAAGAACTATACTGGCAACAAGGCCACAAAGGAAGGAAACTGAGACTCTAAGTGATGTGAAAACAGGATGCCCAATGGACTAAAAAGGAAATCCTCACCCGAAACAAGAAACTTATCATTGGACTTTCTGAAAAACTCATTACGACCAGATTCAATGGCCCCTTAAAGCTTTTCACAATGAATAGAGGAATAGCACAACATTGAACTGATTATATTTGGTCACTCAAAGAGTAGGGCACATATAGAGGGGAAATCCTGGCCAAACGCAAAAAGTACACTAAATGCGAATAGAGATGTAACATATGTCTGCATGAAACTCCCTTATGTGTAGATAAGATTGCTGATGAGAGTTAATGGGTTCTTGGTTCTGAATTCTGGGATTAATATGTATTACAAGATATTGATATTAAAATTAGATTCACTCTCCCAATGGTTCAGTTGGACTTGGGCAACTGACCTCGTGATATGACCCCTATAGTTAAAGCTGTTGGTCCTGGTACAGGAAGCCTACTTGTACATTGCAGCCAGTTTAAAAAAAGAGGAGGGCGAGACCCCTGGCCTTGTCCAAATTCTGATAAATGGATACAAGTTTACTGTAGAGGATTTATTGGGGCTACCAGGACATTGTCAAAATAAATCAATCAAATGCAAAGTTAAAGGGATTAGCAACAAATCTTCAAGACATGTCACCCATATTTCTCTGCGAATGCGCGTGTGTGTATCATGTCAACATGCATATGTGTGCCCGAATTTTCACTATTAGATGTGCATCTCGTAGTAGTTATTATTCTCAGTATCAAATATTCACCTGATGAGTGCGGTCCTTAGGACTGCATTAAAAACAGTCAATGTGAATATTTCATTAAATATGATTTAACAAGCTGTTTTGAAAATAGGCATATCGCTATACCTTTAGTATTGGAGCCAATCTAACATACATCTAACCCATGGAGCTATGATGGGGCTGAATTCTGCGAACTTATTAGGTCTCTTCTTCTCTCCACCTGAAAAGGATCTTAAAGGTGCACCGAGAGATTTTGAAACCACCCAAAATTTGTCATAAAAGCGAATTCATATAGATTAGGACACTCAATAGATTTCTTACCTGATTTGGCTACAGAAATGTCTAAAAGAGAGAAAAAAGGTGTGATTTGAATTGGTTTTAATTCAATAAAAATTAGGTGATTTCGTATTTGACTCCGATGGGTTGTTTTCAATCAGGGTACTCGGCTGTCTCATTTGGGGTTAAAACAATGAAAGTGTCATGTTGTATTATTCAATATTGATGTTTTTGACTATTGTTAGGCAAGCCAAGAAGTATAATTCCAAAATTTGGAGGCGTTTTTGCATTCTTCGTTAACAATTTTTACGATTGATGAAATGTTCCCATTTTTCGGAGAGGACAAGATTTTGATGGAACAATCATTCTACATTGGGGTGAGAAAACAAAGTGCTTTGATTATTTTCAGTATTATGTTTTATTGTAGATAATTCAAACAATATATGTTTCCAAATTTTGGAGGTGTGAGGGGTTCAGGAACAATTTTATGGTTAGTGAAACTTCATGTTTTCGGAAAGGACAGTTTTTGACGGAACAGCTGACTTCTTACATTTGATCATGTGATACAGGGAAACTTAATGGGTAGCCATCATGTGTTTATTACAAAATGCTGTTGAACATAAACTGAGTTTTGAAAGCAAAACCACAAATCAATCTGTGCATTTTTAGTTTTTAAGCTTTTTAGCTTAAATTCGGAGAGGACATTTTTTGACGGAATTTCCAACTAAATTTCAAATTGGCGCATTTGTGACCAAATGGTCAACCTTCTTTTAAGATTTTCTCGTTATTAATACCTTGCTTCAAATGTTATTCCTGAGTTTGAATGTTGTCCTAAATGTTCTTTATGACAGTACTGGATCTACTCAAAATATTAGACTCATTGAATGAGACAGTGATTTTTTAAGCATTTTCCAAACATATGTATCATATTTGTGTAGTAATCAAGCATTTCAAATGGTTATTTGCAAGCTTGTAGGTAGTGTTTTGGTGGTCTTTAAGTTGGCATAATACAATTATGAAAAAGTACAGACGTTTTGTTGGTTATGGGAGGGCTCACATTGTAGGTTCCGCCAAGAGGTACCCTGATTGGTTAAAACAACCCTTACGAAATTAGAAATGCAATTTTGTACAAAAAGACAAATTTCTTATCGATTAATCATGCAGATGGGAATTTTTTTTATGGAAAGTTTACATCAGGGCAAAATCAGTACTTTCGATTTTTGTAGGGACACCTGATATGTGAAATATATAGTCCCTTTAAAGTGTGGCAGCGTAGGCCTGTATTGGGATGAGCGTTGGTCTATAGCAGAGTACGCAAATGTGCTTTGACCCGAATCAGAGCCGTAAGGAAACAATATTTTTAAATCTATGGGACTTTGAAATTACTGCAGAATAACCTCAGGTCAGTCAATTTCCTAGACGTGAACTTAAAGAGACACGGAAGATTTCCAGAAAGTGCACCCCAATTTTTTGTTAAACCAGGATTCTGCATATTAGCATGCTTACCACTAATACATCACACATGAAGTGAAAAAGCCAAACACGACTTTCTTTACCCCATTAAATAAAAAAAAAAAGATGATTTTAGTAATTTCTGTCATGCACGCCGTCATTTAGTAATTCAGACTCTTACCGACGTTGGAAGAACGTCGTATTGCACACAGATGATAATTTCAAAATTTAAAAAAAAAAAAAAAAAAAAAAAAAAAAAAAAAACAAACAAGTTTTTAAAAAATATCCTTCCACTTGGCTAGTTTCGGACCTCTACACTTTGCATGCATACAAATACAGTCGCACTGACAAGAATTATGGTAGAGGTTATTACAACCGTGGGATTTTTTCCATATAAGGAACCGTCATACCTAATTATGGACATGGCAACTTAATAAGCCTCACGAGAACTGGAAACAAAAATACATTTCATGATCAAACAGCTGCGGCAATGAAATATCAAACATCGTACACCCACAAAATGGATCACTGCTATACGGCAAAATCCGGCGGCTTTTTCGACAAATACGTGTTGAAAACATTTACAACCACGGGGTCAGCTTTTTCCGAAAGGAAAAAACAATCTCTTTCTGAACTTGTACTGTTACTTTAGCATAAGAACCCACATTTTAATAAAGATGATGTGGAACAAAAGTAGAAGTAGACTATATCATAGAGAAATTAACAATCAATTTATGAACATTGTTCCTCAACAACGTCCTACCCACCATACGGCAGTGGTGATCATCATTGATAATGCTTCATATCACAGTACAGCTGTGGAATTACTTCCAAGAAGGGGATGGAGAAAAGCGGACATTCAAGGCATGGCTCACAAGCAAAAATAGCCATGACGCCATGACATGATTTTGGCTGAACCTACTGTTACTTGTTGAACCACCCAGAAGCATTAGGTGAGAAAAAGTTAATAAATTGGCTAGGCAGCGGGTCACGATTTTGGGAAAATCCTGTTTTGCCCCCCCAAAAAAATAATTCCTAGCCTGCTATTGCCTTGGGCCCGCTTAACAGTCCTTTTCAAGAAACATGACCCTTAAAGTTGTCCTATATACTCGTAAACTACATAGCCTTCACACTCTGGTTTTTTTTTTCTATAATCTAAAAAGACAGAGTTAACCTTTAAAGTCTCAATTTTTCTTAAATATTGAAATGTCATTATTTATGCTTTGAGAAAACACTAAATCTAAATAGTTTAAAGTTTGTTGGTAAATGTAAACCAGGTGGTGTAAATAAATATTGCTAAAACCACCTAGATTTCCTGTTCATGTTGGAATTATCTGAACAAAGAATCGTTTTTGATCAACAGTTCACTTATCCTAATTATGGAAATGTATCCATAAATGTTAAACTGTCATGGTGGTAACATTCAATTATGTTTTCATAATTATAAACGGTGTGACCATGTTTAAGTTGAAACTGGTCACACAGTTTTTATCATCTAAAAATCGGACTTCTTCCCATAAAATCCTTCCCCGCGTTCTGGATAGGCGTCCCTTGAATTTAACGTATATATAGCAATATTGGTTTTGCCTGGCGAATGCCGAATTTTATAAATAAATCTAAATAATAAATAACTAAGCAAGGTACTCGCATTGGATATGGGTATCAAACTGGAGCTTCCAAACCCAGGGGTCATTTCCCCAGTGACAGGGATGTTGCACAAATAGGGGTCTTTAGGCGAGAGACAGCCACATTGCCACAAAAATTTTGGGGTTATAAATTTGCTAATTTTTGCAAAAATTTGGTCTTTTTGGTTGAATTTTTTTGCAAATTTTTCAAACAATAGGTCTTTGGTTGAAAGTTTTCACATTTTCTATAAAAAAATATGTGTCTTTGGGTGAGTGGTAAAATCTGTGCCAAAAATGGGAACATTGGGTGAACCGGTGCTGAAATGGGGGTCCTAACAGCTTTAGTATGTGTCACCTCCAATGGCATAGCACACACCCGCCTGCCTGTGGCTGGACCCAACTGGAATAGACTTTGAATTTTGTGAATTTGGGGATGTGTTAATAAATTAACTCAAATTTTTTTAAAAGTGCAAAAAACGAGATGCAGTACATATTCAGGAATATTGAAAGCAAACATCAAAATCCTGTACCTCTCCCCCCCTTTTTTTTTTCTTCTTGCAATACAGCTTCAAAGTGAAAATGGTCATATGGTTTGCAAATCTTGACATCAAAGTAAACATCAGGCAAATTTGCTACCTGGCCAATCCTTGTGGTGTACCCCAATCTCTGCTGTCAAGCCTGTACAAAATATCTTTGGTAAGAAATATCTTGTAAGAAATAAGTTTTTGACTTATGAAAAACAAGCCGTTTATGAAAAAAGAAAACAGGTTTGTTCCTGAAAGTGGTCCTAAAACTAAATTGCAAACATTAAATTTGACCTCGCTTAAATGAAGTGGGATCTCCTGTCCAAGTTCATTTTTATCCCTGTTGTAGTTTTTGAGATTTCTTAAACATTTTTCTCAAAATAGCTGTTCAAACAAAAACGGGGCTATGGGAAAAACAAACACTCCCCCCCCCAGGTTCTTTTTTTTAAAGGTGCATTTTTTTTAAAGATTTCACATATCAGGTGCCCTTAAAAATTGAAAAAGCCGTTGTTGCACTTATGTAAAGCCCCTCCATCAAAAATTCATCCCCATTAAAAGAATTAAGCTGAGAATTATTTCTTTGTAGTAAAAAATTGCAATTTCTATTTTCATATTGGAGTAAATTACACAACTTCAGCCTATTGTTTTAAGTTTTATATTATTAAAATATAAATTAAGTCAACATCACCTTGTTTGATCTTACGGCATCTCTGTAGCCAAATACATGGAGAAATCTATTGAGTGTCTAATCTATGTGAAAATACAACACATATACACAATATAGTGATGCCTCAAAAATCTTGTTGCATCATACAATCAAAAAACCGTTTCTCCGCTAAAATGAGAGTATGTACTCTCACTTGATGGTCAAGGAACGCTTGGTCCCAAGCTCTGAGGCCTTGATGTGCTTCTTGTTTGGTTCCCTTTCTTAAAGTAGTCAGCCGGTTACCAGGCTCAGTGGTGTGAAGAGCATGAATTTCCAAGCAGAAGCTATGACGTGCCATCTGTAAAATCAGAATATCAGCAATGAAAACTTCTTGGAATGGTGACAATCATAATGATGCATGTAACAAGATTTTTATCCAAAGAAGGCCATTAAAGGGGAACAAACCTGATCCTCGGCCTTGACCTCACCACTCATTATATTATACTCACCAAAATTGTGAAGTTATTCTTATTTTATACTGTATACTTACGAAGGATCCAACTAGGCCATTTGTGCTAAAAAAGCCATTCAGACACCCATACTGCCACATTAAAAATTTTCGGTGCGCCCACGCTAGTAGCGGTCACACGCTAGCATCGGTACGCCTAACCATATGACGTCACTGGCGACAGAATCCTTGCTCATTTTTTGTACCTTCCCAAAGGCTCCACTTGCGGGAAGGGCCTGGATGAGGGTAACTAGTGGAGCATTCGTAAGTATAATGTATAAAATAGAATACTTCACAATTTTGGTGAGTACTTCTATTTATCCATTTTATACATGACGAAAATGATCTCAACTAGTGCATGACTGGGCCACCCTAGTCACTAGGTGGAGGAAGTGGAGCCGGTCGTCTCAGTCGTATGGGGTTTCTAGCCATGTGTTTTTTATGGAAGCTTTAATAATTTGCCCCATAGTAGTAAAGCCATATACATAAATACATGATAGATATCATAAAACATCAATATCAGGTAACAGATAAGTCTATACCGGCATCCCTCACCTTATGAGCATATTATAATGATGCATGGCAACCCTCCTCTACTCTGACTGCTTTGCTGAAAGGGATGGGTTTTGGCCACGGTGTGGTTAATAGTACGGACGTCCTTAATATAAATATTTGAAATGTAGTAGGCGTCCTCCATCTTGCTGCTTCCATAATATCAGAAATGTTCCACTCCTAAGTGAAAAGCCCAAGATGTTGCCGAATTTTATTCTCATGAGCTGAGGGTTAAGGTCGATGTTACTGTCCAGTGACGAGGCTTTCACTTTTAAAGAATCAGAGATGAGGGAAGTGAACCAGCGTGATAATGTTTGTTTTGTTGCAGGTTTGTAAGTTTATTGTAGTTATAAAGAGGTGGCCAGAAATTGAAGAATCCACAGATTTCCTCAAAAAGGCAAGTGCGGTGGTAATAATGTCGGAGAGCTCTGACTGGACACCAGCGTTTTATCCTCAGGATCCCCAGTAACACTGGGTAGTTCTGGAAGTACTATTGGTGGAGGTGCGTAAACTGAGTGTCTGAGTTTTAGCCATGAAACCAGCACGAGGAAGAAGAGAAACATGTGAGAGTTCGAGAATCTCATATACTTTTTGTCGGAAGATAACGCATGAATTTCGGAACCCCTTCTGGTAGAAGCGGCGATAAGGAGGGAATGCTGTCTTTTTGCAAGGCAAGGAGAGTGGATGTGTCCCAAGGTTCAAACGGCTCGCCAGCTACATTGGAGGACTAATTGGAAGATCCCAGAAGGAGTGAGTTTCCGAATAGTTGGACGTTTAATTAACATTCCCCTTTAATGAGATCCGAGAGACATTATCTTCCTCTAATCAGTCCGGCTATTCATGGATTAGTGAAAGGCAGACAGGTAGTTCCTAATAGTCAAGGCTGGAGATTTCTTGAAAAGAGACGTGAAGGAAGTTAGCCAAGTCTCCTACAGGCAGTATGCGGATCAACCTTATGTTCTGGACCCAGTCATTGAATCGTCGAAGTCGGCCATTGTAGATAATGGAGGTAGACTTCCTTGTGCTCCCGCCGCCAAGGGGGCAGCTTCTTCTGAAAAAGCCCTTGCGTTTGAAGGCCAGCTTAGAGAGGCGACACAGTCAAGTGTAGAGACTTTAGTCTTTGGAGCGACACCTTCTGGTCTTCCGTCCACCAATAGATTTTGCCTTAAGGAATCAGTCTTGGATGGTCGTCCAGCATGCTGACCAGCTTCAAAAACCAAACCTGACATGGCCAAAATGAGGGCTACAAGCAGCATCTGCATGACCTTGATTGCTAAACTCGTCAGTCTTTTGCCAGATTGATCGGTGGAAAGGCGAATGCAATCAGGTTCTCCCAAACATTATTGTAAAGCAGTCCTTCACCCAGCTTTCTCGTCTTGTTTCCAGCAAGTGCAGTAGTGGGAGTTGGGGATTTTTGCTGTTCGCAAAACAGATCTACCATGGGCCTGTAAAATGTTTTGAAAAATCATCTGCCATATGCGGCTGGGGAGAGCCACTCCACGGTTGATTTCCGAGCGTAAGCTATCATCTTGGCTGATTTCCCCCTGGAACGACTGTCTGCGATACAGTTTAAGACTCCTGGGAGATGTTCCGACTTGAGGGGAATTAAATGATACTGGCAACAAGTGAGGAGGCGGATGGTTGTAGCGCACATGAGGATACTCTTTGTCCTAGTCCTTGGTGATTTATGTAGGCAACAAAAGTGGAATGTCTGATTGATTTTCACTGACTTCCCAAGAATCATTTGTTTGAACCGCTTTAGAGCGTGGTAGACTACTAGCAAACTCTAGGACATTATATGGAGCTTCCTTTCATCTTGGACCATCCTCCCTTTATTCTGTGGGAATCCTCAGGTATGCTCCCCATCCTGTCTTCGAAGCATGTGTTATAATAACTTGATGAGAGCCTCCTGAACTTCTTTCCCACCATAAGATTCTTTGTGTTGCTTAACCATTGTAGGTGCTTCGCAATCTTGGCTTTAATAAAATGGTCTTGACGGTTAGATCGTGACGTAGTCTCGTAGTAAATCCGAGGAGGTAGCTGGAGAAGTTCATCCTCATCTGCAGAATGGTAGAAGGTCTACCAAATTTGCCATCATCCCTAAGCAGAGGAGCAATAGATGAGCGGAGAAAAATTCCTCTCTCAGAATGAGCAGGATACAATCCCTCAATCTTGAAATTCTTTCTTCTGTGGAAAAGCTTGGATGCGTTCAAGTCCAAAATCGCTCTAGGAACTCCGGTTTTCTGGCTTGGGATAAGACTTGATTTCTTTAGGTTTCTTCATAAAGCCCAGCCTCTTCACAGTATTTCATAACCACAGTTAACGGCTTTAACAGACTTGATTGTTGGGGCTAAAATCAACCAATCGTCGAGATAGACGAAATTTGGAAGCCCCTCCTTCTCAGATGTTCTTCCACTGTCTTTACGAGTCTTGTAAAGGAAGGGGAGCAGTTGTCGAATCTGAAGCGAGGCCATTTTTGATGAGCGAAAAACGGAAACATGAGGTAGGCGTCTTTTACATCCAATGTCGCGCCGAAACAGCCCACTTCAACTCTTTGATGACCGATGAAAGGGTTTCCATTCTGAAATGTCTTGGTCAATACATATGTTTCAGAGGGCGCTCGATTAGGATAGTCTGAGG
>JAMKCH010018021.1:0-24181 GCA_023653785.1 Ophioderma brevispina
ATTATAGATGGGAGGTTAGGGATAGATAGGATGGATAGGATGGTTGGGAAAGAAGGGTGAAGTAGGGGAAGAATGGTGGATGAGTGCTTGGGGAGGGTTGGGAAAGATCGTATAGATAGGAGACTATCAGGATAAATAGGATGGATAGGATGGTTGGGAAAGAAAGGTGAAGTAGGGTAGGAATAGTGGATGGGGGATCGGGAGGATGGGGTTTTGGGAAAGATAGTATAGATAGGGGTTAGGGATAGATAAGATGGTTGGGAAAGAAAGGCAAAGTAGGATAGGAAAGGTGCATGGTGTGATATGGCATGGATGAGTGACCATCTCTCAATTCAGTGGTCTAAATCTTGTTATATAACATATTGTCCAGTAATTAGAGTCTTTGTATTCAATTGCTACTCCTGTCAAATGAAAGTAAACAGTGCAGTAAAATGATGTCAACAAAAACATGCTGCAATCCTATGTCTGTCCTTGTGTGTCTGAGGTTTGTACTGAGCAAAGCTGAAGACACACATTTGATGGGTGTATACTTCATATACATGTAAGGGTGGCGCACACTGCCATAGGAGGTCGATGTCAATGAAATTCCCATTGAGTGTGGATGGAGCAAAATTTTTCACCTCATTTTCTCTGAAACGGATGAAGCCAGAAATATATCTAGAGCTGTCTACTCCTCCGGTCACTGCCGGTGCTAGCCTTTATCTTCGGCCCTCGTTTCACAGTATCACTCCGCGACACAACACTGCATGTACTTTCTAATAAATCCGAATCTTAGTTCATCGCAGCCCTGGTTCATCAGAGGTGAAAACAAACGTATGTTTCTACGAGGCCGTTTGCATTTGGCACCCTTAAGACCATTTCTTTGGATTGTTTCTAGCATACAAGTGAAACAAATAAGCATTCTTAAATGTGCATGTTATTTCCTAAGTAGCGGCTACCATTACAGTCTCCTGCTATCGTTCAGGTAAAAATATGGCGCATTTTACGCCAATTTACCACCGCAAAATGGCCACCCTATAATATACCCGTGATATCAGCGTAGACAGTCCTATCCATGTTCTGTAATGTAAAGAGAACACATGCAAGGCAATTTTTGCAGTATAGAAGTACATTATGTGGTTTAAATCTTCATGAAAAATTTCAATTTTGTGTACACTCAGTTGCAATGGCAGAGTGTGTGACTTATTAGAAGAGTCACTGTTGGGATTAGCCAGACCTTTATCAATCAGAGGGATGAAGTAGTACCTTAATTTACTCTATTATCCCCTGGGTATTATCCTAGTATTGATTGGGTTTAGAGCTTGCTTGCTTTGTTCTGTATGTCATTGTCAACAGTAACATAGCTAAATATTGTGTGTACAAAAAACAACTCCATGAAAAAAACTCTTGGACTTTTCTGGTTTTGAGCTTTCAAAAAATTGCTGTAGTATTGCATTTGGACTATTTAATATCAAGTTTATCTGAAGGTAAGTTTAGCAGCATTTATTTATTGGCAACAAGAGATTGGGGGACCATGTAACAATGTGTCATAGGTAGTGATTTTATATAGATAGACCCGAGATGGCTTACAAAGTATTTGGCTACAGAAATGTATTCATTTCATTTCATTCAATTTATTCAGGCAAAATTCCAAGGATAAAAAACACAAAAAAGTACACATATAAAGTACACTTATTTCCATTGCGGTCCTTAGAAAACACATAGCAAATAAAAACAATTGGGATTGCACATGAATTTGAACTTAAGAGTTATAGTAAAACGGCCAGCAATAATATATGAACCCCCAAACACACCCAACAACTACTGACCAGCAGTAATATCAAAAGAAACCCAAACCATACATATTGCACATATATACAGCAATTTCACTCACTCCATATCGAGAGTGAAATACTCTTGAACGTTGCATTTCACTCTTTGAAAAATATTGCTAAGAGTGAAGTACACTCTTCACATTTTTGTTCTCAGCCAAACACTTAGTACAGATTTCACTCTCAGATTTTCAATTTCATCTTGAGAATTTAGCTCCAAGAGGAAAATACTCTGAGAAAAAATGGGAGTGAAATACTGAGATAAATTTCTAGAAAATATGCTCAAATATGATACTGTACAAGTGGAAATTTCGCGAATTCAACAGACTGCCAATCGCGCGAGAACCCAATTCCATGGCACCGACACCAATGCAACACAAATCCATCGGAAAGCACCTTCGCAAGTTTTATGTTCGCGTTTTTTGTTCACCCGCGAAATTCGCGAAGATATAAACCTCGTGAAAATCTCCACATATACAGTAAAAATCCCGTAATTGAAAAATAAAGTAAATATTAAAAAAAACTTAACTGTACAAAACATGTGAATCCTCACTATTGAATTGGTGAGCAAATGTGATTTTACCCTCTTTTTAAAGAGAGGGTTAGATGCACAATTGTTGAATATATGAGGCCGAAGGGAGTTACAGTTCTTAATTGCTGAGAAAAAGATTTCCATGTACCATGTGACCCCATAGATGGTTTGAAGAGAGACATCTTACTAGACCTGGTGTTATGATGATGAATACTATTGTTTATGTGAGCATTTCAAAATCTTGGCTATCATCATGCATATCGAAAAAAATGGAGAAATTTTAATCTGAGAAAAAACTTCAGAGGTCAACAGGGGGTAACCAGTTTAAGGTACAGAACCCCGACGCTCCAAACATGAGACCGAGGTGTGGAAATCCAGTACACTTCTAAAAACTTATTTGTGATGTCTGTATGGCTAGCCTTAAACACTTAAGTGCTATAGGGGGGGGGGGGGGGGTTCCATAGTACCCAAGATTTGGTTTCGGCGATTTATCAGTCGTGAATGAAAAAAAAATTTCGAACTCTAAATGTTTTTACTCTGTTGTAACTTATTGATGCGCTTCTTTCCATAAAAAACATTACTAAACTTTCTAGGCCCGTTAATGGGATAATTAGCTGGGGTCCCTAGGGGAACCCCCCTTAGGCAACACGGGAGTGTGATTTTAAAAATAAAAAACTTAGAACCCTGTTGCCGCAAGAAAATATTTTCTGCGAGTATTTCATATGCATGAAACAAATCATTATATACTCAGAAAAAAATAATATTAACCCTTTAGGTGCTGAAAAGAAGCGGATCCATCATCGAGAGACTGCGCGCCATTGCTATACAACCTATGGACAACTAAAGTCTGCACCCGCAAAAAATACAAGAATGTACCCAAAACTGGTATGGTGTGCTAAATATAGTAAATTGGTCCTTCTAGAGCAATATAAAAATATCAAAATGATGTGCACGTGTATGCTGTGGAAGCAGGGTCGCGAAAAACAACATGTTACTTTTGAGAGTTTTTCCGCATTCGAAAACAATGATTACCCTAGTTCCGACGATAACCAAAATCATTTAATTGGCACCTTTGGGCTTGTCTTATGCCCCCTCAAAGGGGTATGGTTTTCATTTGAAGTCATCGGAAAGTGGTTGCCGTAGGGGGGGGTTCCATGGACCCCCCCCCCCCCCTCAGGCACCAACGTGAGGGAAATGAAAACACCTTCGGCACTTAAATGTTAAGATTTTTATTAAGACCAGAATACCACACACTACAACCCATAGTCGTATCTGTTGCATACTGTCCAACACTTAGTCCTTCATGTGAGCCAAACGGACAGGGACAGGGCGGGTTGATGGAATTCTGCTTCTAGTCAAGTTGCTTTGAGGTAAAAACACAAAGGCGATTGGCTAATTTGCAATATAAATTAAACATAGGTCGAATTAGTATTTGCTCCTATAGTATAAAATTAGAAATTCACAATTGTTGGTCCATACGAAAAAAGATTCTCAGCTTCCTCCTTTCACATTGGGGTTATTTTTGATAGAAAAGCATTACATTAGTGCAATTTAAATAAAAATTTTCCTGTTTTTTGACCTGTTCTCTCTCGTTGCACCTTTATAAAGCATTTGAGCAGATAAAACAACAATATCATCAGTTATGGGGACTATGCAAGCTATTGTGAGATGCTTGTTGTGTTTTCAGTTCAATACACTTGTCTCCATGGTTGACTGTAGCGTTAAAACCATGGATTTGATCATGTAGATTCAATATCAAAAGCTGCACAGCCCCCAGATCAAAAGCTACAGTGTATTTGCCAATTGGGCTACGCTTGAATCGCGATACATGGGCAGTTCCATAGTACAATCTTTGTCACACTTTTAGGATGGACAGGGATGCCCCAAAAATTGACAAGAATCACCGAATTCTTGCAGTGATTCTTGTATCATCCAGATAATAGAATCAATTTCTTCAATTGAATCATGTAGAGTTGCATTTCAAGGAAATTTGATTCTCGGCAAACTCAGACGAATTTGCATCCCTACGGCCATCCTTTTTTCATTTCCATGCTCTAGGTCTTTACCCCAATTGATTTGAAATTTCCATTGTGGTATTGTTTATACAATCATTTAAGGCGCCACATTATACAAAGATTAAATCTCCACAAGTAGCGTGAGACCAGCTATGAATTTCGTATGTGACGATCAAAGACATTGCCAAAAAAATGGCACAGTTTCTTACGTTCATTGTGTGCTAAATTGCTTAAAACAACAATCAACAAAGTATAAAGGATGTAATTGGTGTTTTTGTAAGGTAAGAAAGGAATATCTGTTGTAGAAGGTTGCGGACTCGGAAGGGGGCGATCAGTAGTGGGGTGCGACGCGACTCTCGGTAATCTTCAAAAATTCTTGCAAAAATCAGCCCATTTGAGCTATTTTGGACCAGTTACAGCCTTTCAGCCCCCGGTAACTTTTGACGTTTTCAAACCTGGATCCGCACTGCTTAGCAGTTTTAATATGGCAGACCAGGGGTTGAAAACAATGTAAATTCCGGGAAGATAGTCGCATTTCTCACAGATTTCACACTATATCTTAGGTATAAATGTCCCTCCAAATGGCCAAGGTTTCCCTCCAAATGGCCACTTCCTAGGAAGGAGCTCCCCCCCTTTTTCGAGCCGGGGCATATCTCATATGATGGTAACTTCGCATACAGAGCATTACGTCAGACCGAAGAAGAGAGACGAGGAGGCCCCAGAAATTGCAAAATGCATCCCATCTGGTAGGACAATTTATGCAATTGATTCACCCATCTCATATCTATTATTGCTCATATGCGACTGAAGGAAGGAAATCCCCCAGCCCCGGGGCATTTATGAAGGTATTAATCCAAAAAAACCCAAGGTTCTGATACTTTCGTGCCTGCATCTGACTGGGCAATCCCCCCGCCCAAGCATTTACATAGATAGCAATTTTACAAATCAAAATATTAAATTATTGTTGGCATCTGATAAGGAAATCCCCAGCCAAGCATTTAACCTAATAATTTCCATTTCTACATGCCCCATCTGACTAAGGAACCCCCCAGTCCAAGCATTTTTATTGAACAAATTGAGCCAAATTGTAATATAATCCATTGAAACATCTACTGAGAAAACTTCACAGCCCAAGTTTCCTTGCTTCTGGCTAACCAACAATTAATACTACTTTTTGGCAAATTAAGATAACAGAAAGAAACCATTCAATAATTCTTATAGGCAGAACCATACCTCAATTTAAACTATGAAGTATATTTACACCTGGAGCAAAATGCTACTACAACCTATAAGTATTTGTTAGAGCTCCACAAATGTTTCCTAGGAAAAAAATAAAAATTTTTTGAGTGGCAAATTAGTACAAAAAAAAAGAAAACGCGTAAAAAAAAAAATACAAAATTAAAATTACAAAAAATGGTTTTAATCGGCTAAGCCTTGAGTAAAATCACCCAAGGCCTTGACTACATTCTGTTGATGTGGAAATAATTTAAAAAAAGTTAAACATTGATTTCTAAAATGTCTATAATTAAGGCCATGAATTATAGACTATTATGACAATACCCAACCAAAATGAGAATTTATCCCAAACAAGATCCTGAGCCAGGAGCTTGCCTAACACCCCCTCATGATTGAAAAGAAATTACACCAAGCTGGCAAAATTATAGGTTAGGTGAACAAATCGATAGGACAAAACCTAAGATGCCTATTTTGCATCATCTGGAGGATAGCATTCAGCATTAGGAAACCTGTTGAAAAATTTAGGGATTGGAGAGCTGCTGAAAACTAAATTTCCATAATCAGAGAGATGAACAGGTCAAAGTAAAGGTCCAGCATCATAGGGTCACACCAGTCAAGCGTGTGATGTAGTTTGACATACCAATTTCAAAACTCGTTATGGCCTTCTTATTAGTCCCTTAATAGACCTTTTCCTGCTCCCTTCACTCCGTTTATTTTATTTATTAGCTTCATCCACTGGTACAGGTCAATATACATATAAAAAAGGAAAATATAACAAATATGATATTGCACATGATTAGATAATCAACCAAAAACAAGGATAAAAGACCAGTGTGAAAGGCGAGGAACGAACAGGTGCAAAGGCACCTCTAGAACCGCCCACCAGAATACAAATTATGGCCGAAAAGTAACTCAAAAGAAAAATCACGCAAGTGTGGGTGGAAAATTAAATGAGGATGACAGCTGTGCAATGACAACATGATGGCCAGGAAACATGTGTCTAATGGATTAAAATCTTTCTTCGAATTTGGTTTATAGAATTCATGAATTGATGGTTGAAATTTGAGAACATAGATCGGCAGATCTAATACTGTAGGGAAGCTGATTCCAAATACGAAACAATGCGTTAAATAAAAATGCTTGTGGATTCAGTTTTTACAGTGCCAGAAACCAAAACAAGAGAGTCGGTAGATGATGTAGTGGTGGGACGGTTTGATTACTAGAATTAAAACCACAAACTTCCCCCACATAGTAACGGCTGGAAGAATATCAGACCATATAAGCCTGGTATCTGGTAAGATATTCCAATACTGTAAAATTGGAAACAATTCTTGCTTGATATCACCCAGAGTACTGCGAAAAAAAATGTCATTATTTCCCAAATGCAAAACAAAGTTGTAGGAAAAACTGATTTCTAGTTAAGGCCCACTAAGCCGTTGCCAAGGCCTGCCAATCTTGCCCCGGAAACTCACGTTCCACACACATGACCGCCAACACTAATGTTGAGTATTCCTCCTCCCTGCATGAGTATAATGTGTACCAGCACCCAGGTACGATCTGAGTCTGCAAAGAAAAATAAAGAAAAGGAAGCAAAAGCGGACAACATTTAAACTCAAAGGACAAAAATTTTTTTTTTGTTAACTAGAGAAACAAATGAATGCTATGAGGTATAATACAAACTTAAATTCTTCTTAAGTAGTACCTGTTGAAGACAAGTTTAAATTAGTACAATGCCTATGATGCTGATCAGAGAAGAACAACCTCTAATCCCTGATTTCCAAGGTCATATTTCAATTATACAAAAGAAATTACACCTATCAGGCCTAATGTACGACGCAAAGCTGATGCCTGCATTCTACCCATCCGTTTAATATGTCTCATCAGAAACTCCACATATAGATGCTGAGGTCGGTACCCGATTCGGACAACTATGGCTTGAAAATCATTGACGGGATAACCGTTGCAAGACGCCCCTTCCGTAAATTGCCCTGAATTGATACATGTTCAAAGGGTCACCACACAAATAAAGGCCCTCTAACTGAGGCCTAATTTCCAAATATGCAACATAGCAAGAAAGGACATAAAGATGGATTTGCAAACCTATCAATACGAGAATTGAAGGTGACTTGCCTCTTTGGTCTGTCTTTGACAACCTAATGAGCACTATGAGCTGAGACAAAAATGGCACTGAATGAAATGTCACCAACTGCAATGACTCGCGACAAACCCTTTTGGAAGGTCAAGACCAATCCCCAAACCCTTAAGAAGAAACCAAAGAAAGCTGTTAAAAAGGCACACTAAATAAGGCTGCCTCATAAGACGACATGCAAATAGTTGGCAAAACGCCTCACAAATGCTTTAAAATTGCAATGTAATGGACGCCACTATCGGGGACACGCATTCAAGAGCCTACTCCATCTTTTAGCTCCTAACGATAAAGCTACCTGTTGATCAGGCCAGCCATTCACTTGTGAGCCAAAAAGGGGGCACAATGGATGATAGATGCGAAGAAATTGAAGCTGGAGCCCAACCCTCTTAGAAAGGTATGCAAAAAAGCCCATAATCAGTAGTTGCCACGGCCAAAACAATCCTAAAACCCCAGCGAGCCCTAAAATTTGATAAAAATTCTAAAGCCCATACATAAGAAAACCCAAGTCCCTGTGCTAAGGAGCAGTCAGCAACCTCTGCGCCTCTAGCTCTAAATTTTCCAGAGATTGTGGAACTGCAGTTGCGCACAAATCTGCCTTTGGTGCTGCATGCCGAAAATGCTCCACCTGATAAAGTGATAAAGGCAATATGCAATAAAATTAATAAATTTCCCTGGAATATGCTTTTAGCATAAAGGCCAAATTACACTTCAAGCACTAAGGAAAACAAAGAACGGAACCAATTTCATATAAATTTGCTTGTTTCACGTGCAACTACACTCAGCATTCTCTGACCTAATAATAAAGCGCTTCCCTCTCAACAAATCCCCCAAAGGACTACTGCGATCGATGGGAAAAATTCCATCCATGCAATTGAAAGCTTATCCAAACTTCCCTCGGCCATTTCCCATGAAACCACTTTCCTTGAAAAAATCCCCCAAATCATTGAAGTACATGCATCGGAGAACAATAGAAGTCTCCTCCCTGGACCATCTCTGATCTGGTATAATGGAATTCCATTAAAATCACGAAGGAAAATAACCACATTTGTAGTCCTCCTTCTCCCATCGCACATCCGAAAAGTGTTATTTTTGAACCAAGAGTGCTTGACCCCACAAGACAAATAAATCAACGCCGAAGGAAAGGAAGCCCTTCCCCGGAGAACTTGCTTTGCATTATGAAAGAAAGGAGACCCAAATTAGGGATTGCAAATCTCTAAGAGAATTTTGGAACATTTTAAGCATTTTAATCTTTTGCTAAATACCCCAACCTTTTCAGCGGAACTGATATGTTTGCTACACAGAATCAATCACCAAGCCCAGATATACTAATTTAGTAAGTAGGGCCTACAGCTTGGTCGATGCTAACGGAACGGTATATTTGAGATAGATACAATTGAAAATCTCAAAATAAAGACCCACAAGATAGCAGCTGTTATTCCATTAGCTTGCAGTATAAGCAGGAATCATCAATATGATGACAAATTCTATTTGAACCTGACTTGAAAATGGTGACCCATTCAATAAATGTCGAAAATCTCTCAAAATGGCCGGGGAGCACGAAGTCCCATCGTCAGGGTGCCTTATCAACATAGTATGCCCGTTTACCTTATATACCAAGTAATTCAAACTCATCTGGACGGACTGGGCAAATAATCTGAAAGCTGATTTGCATCAGCCTTTGCCAGTAAAAGCCCCTAATACCCGCACTAATACTAATTTCACGGCTCCATCAAAGCTTGTGTAATGGAAACCATGCACATATCTTTTTCAGTGCCATCATTGAATCACCATCAGGATCTGATACATGTGAGTCAACGATTACTTTCCGGTCTGATTAGGAACCGACCAATGGGAGACAACCAATAAGATTAGGAAGGGGCCTAGATTGAAAAGGCCCGGCCATTCTACCCAATTTTATCTCTTTACCTAACTTGCTATTCTGCTGAATGCAAGTCTATCCACGGATCGCAAAATTTTTTAGCCCACGAGCACTTCGAATGCCATTATAAGCAAGATTGAAGCCAAACCTAAAACCCTCACCAGGATTTTAGCTGCAGCCTTTATTAGGGTAAATTTGCAAAAAAAGGCAACATATTAGAGAGATCTCACTGGTGACATGTACTTGCAACAGATGCAAGGAGTACCCCCGGCACCATGCAAATTTATACAACTCCTCCTTTTTAGCCATCTTTACAACCAATGGGCCACCGTGCCCAGTATCTTGGCACAAGGGAACATCTAGGTTTGAAGATGGCATTTGCTGCGGAGAACAGCGACTTGCTGTTTTGCAACTGAAAGCACAACTTTTGAGCAATTGCCTGCATCTCGCCCTTTCCACTCTGGGGTGCTTTTTTTTTAAAAATCACTACCCGGAATTTCCTTGTGGAAATAGGCCCGAAAAAGTATGCTTTGTGCTTCCCCCCGGACTGATTGAAGTTCGCGGAAAGATCACGATGAAGAGGTGAAACCACATACATCGCCCAAAGTTCCCATATATAAAAGTAGCCCAAGACCGCTATGGATCTTTCTGTGGCCTCATACCAAACTGAATGTCGTATGTACGCCACCCCAACAACCAAAACGGGGATGCCGCAGTCCTAATAACCTGAGCATACTTCAACAATTCTTGAACGACGTGTGTGGTTGTGAACTTCTAAGTAAATAGACGAAAAAAAAACAAAAAATGCAGATGTCCATGAATGAAGAATAAATTGAAATTTAGCGTTGTTAGGTTTCAAAAGAAAGCAACCATTAACATCTACGGATAACTTCATGTCAGAACGTTCTGCCCACAAACATCAACATTGTCGAGGAGCAGCGCAAAATCCACACATATCCCTTTTACATTCTTATCTTTAATGTTGTGGGACGAAGAGGACAGGGACGTGGTCACCAAATAGAAATAATGATTTGACATTGTAAACTTACCAGAAATTTTGATTTTCTGCAAGGCCCACTGCAGAGGAAATATACTACTTGGATGCATAAACTAGAGCACACCTGAATGGCAGGACAGTGGGCAAAGTAGATGAACAAAAGGGAGCATGCACAGCTGAATTTACGTATGTGAATGCGGCACAAAAGTGGAATTCGAAACTAATCCCACCAATCCCAGGGACTGCACTAAATGATGAACAAACACTTGGCATAATTGACGTGGCATTTATTAACTCTGGAGAAGAACTTGCAATGCCACTAGGATATTGAATGACCTGGCTAGGGACAATATTATTATCAATGAAATAAAAATATGTCTCCCCAGCATTTCCCTGCATGCTGGGGCAGAAGCTCAGCTGTCACATTCTGACCAACAACTGGCACTATTGAACCAACAGAATTCTGCGACGGTCCCTGTTGTATTCCTGATGAAGTACTGGCAAATACTTTGCACTACTGATGCAAAAGAAGATGGGTTGGTGCTCACGCAAGGTGAGAAACAGAAGCAGAAACACTATCGCGAGAGTTGAGAAGCTGAAGCATGAGGTCTATTGCTTACAGAAGTTACAACTGGAACTGAATTGCAATTGACGATACTGCAGGACATGAAGCTTGGTCTACCGTATTGGACTGCTGCATCAAATTCCGAACTGCCTGAGTAATGATATGGTCTGTCTGACCTCTGAAGCGGAACAAGATTGCTTGTAGTTTTTCCTCTTTGTACCTCTTTTACGACCCATCATTAGAGATGTACTTCAAATAATAGCATTCACCAGATATGAAGAACAAATGCAGTATAAAAACTTAGATTGAATCAAGAAAACAACTTGTTTTAGAATCCGATAGGTGCCAGACCGTAGTGTCAATTATAAAGAAAAATTTTCTTCAATCTCAAATCTGTCTACACCCACGATGACTTGATGCATTGTGCCTGGAAAACAGCTAAGCACCAATTCACACAGTCAATATGGTTTTTGAAATTGAAGCACAAAGGATACCAAATGCAACCCTGATTGGATAAAGCAAAAAAGCCAAACAGCCTATTAGCATAACAAGGGCAACTACCAGAGGGTGGTAGAACAGGCTTCATCTGCTGACAGCAAATTTGTTTTTCCAGATGAACTTCCAAAACCTTTGTATTAACTCTTTATTCTGGTAGTACTTAAAATTGCTCATAATACCTTTAACAGCTAATAGATAGGTAGCAGTCAACTTAAATTACAAAAAAAACAATTAGAAGGCTGAATGTAATATAAAATTTCAGAAGTTTTTAACCAGAAGTAGAGGTTGGTTTTACGTCACATATTCCGTGTTACCTTGGCAATGGGACATTGTTAAAACTACATGTACAGCTTGGGCAAGGGCATATTTATTCAGGTTCAGTTCTAGTTGATTTTAATTGTGTCACATTCAATATTCAAACTGTTTCAAATTAATCGATACTATGCGACCCTTTTTGTTGATAGTCATGTAGTTCTTCGCTCAATTGTTGGACCCAAACTTTTTGGCATTGTTAAATTCTGAAGAGCGGGGGAGTGGTCATGTAGCCTCCGGAAGCTCTTGGGCATGGCTCGAAAAAGTGGGGATTTTTTTTTTATGTGAGCTCATTCCCGCAAATTTCAATTATTTGCTATTTTGGGGTTGCATATCACTGATTGTGCCTTTAATGGTGATATTGCAAATTTACTCCAATAAAGGGAAATAAGGTTGTGGGCCAGACTTGCCACCCAGAAGAAATCACGTTGCTGATGCATCATAATAAGAAAATGACAAATTTACTGTGAACACCTGCAGGGCCTCCATGCATGTTATACTCTACTTTATTCTGGCATCGTCGTTAGTATTATATTTAATCATATTATTCAGGTAAATTGGATATTATAATTGGGATTTTAGATAAGTTAAGTATCAGTAATTGGATATCAGGTATTTGGATATTGCTATTATTATATGGGATTTTATCTATTATCATCAAAATATCAGTGAGGGTCGCAATATCAGTGTTTCATGCATTCATTTTAAACAGTGGTCCTTTATTGAGTAGTCTAATTTAACGGTGCAGCAAGAGATTGAGGCAACCCAAATATTGGGTCAAATAGTAATTTCAGAAAGAATAGACACTCAATAGATTTCTTACATTGTATTTGGCTACAGAAATGTCTCAAAAGAGAGAAAAAAAGGTGATTTTGCTTTGCTTATATTTCAATATAAAACATAGGCTGAATTTCATATTTGCTCCTATACGAAATTAGAAATTTCACAATTTTTGTACCAAAGAAACATTTCTCAGCTTAATCCTTTCAGGTGGGTATATTTTTGATGGAAAGCTTTACATCAGGATAAAAATCAGTACTTTCGATTTTTAGGGACACCTGATATGTGAAATCTCTCGTTGCACCTTTAATTCAAAATGGTCTGTCACCACATGATGTAGCCTTTGCCTAACAGTGTTGATTATTTCTTTTGTTTGTTCAAACTCTTATTTGAAGGTTTCACACTTGAGTTTACACTGCATAGAATAACATCGGACTAGCACTGGGCCTGCAAGACAGTTAACTTTAATTTCATGTGTGCAGTATACCACATATTTTGCTTGAACAGTTGAGAGCTTTGCAGTTTTCCTTGAATGATCTTCACAATGGCCAGTCATTCTGTGGTATACTTTGCGGTAGCCCTCATTCCACTCATCTTCTTATTCTGTATGCCATGGTTAGCTACTGATGGTGAACCACTCCCAGTTTACATGGCTTCTAGGGATGAGCTGATGGCTATGGAAAGAGCACAGCGGACAGGAGGGAAAATAGTTCTCTCTGCAAAGGAACAGAAGGTAAAATTCTTACATTTAAGTATTATTATTATTATCAGTGATTTTACATTTTTAGGTCTATGTCTGATGTATATAATCTGTATGGCAGCATGATTCGTATGTCCTCCGTATGTCTGTGTCTGTCTGGGTGTCAAACTTTTGGTATACAGTTTGGTATAAAAGTTATCTAGCGTTTTCGTGCAGTGAGGATCAAGTTAATAGTTAGGAGAGTTGTGGAGTGCCAAATGTGTACCACGCCATTTCAATACGGAAAAACCCCAAACTCATTCTAAACCTAGTATTCATGGCAAATAATCCCATTGAAAAATGTGTGGTACACGATTTGGCAGTCCTTTATGGTGTAAGGTGCTTATGCATTGAGACATATGGGTTCTGTGGTAACAGGAGGAGGTCAAAGGTCATTCAGGGGTCACTTAGGGTTCATTTGTTCCACATATTAATTGGATGACCCCTAAGTAGGCCCCCTACTTTGTGAGTTTCATATTGTGATTCTTGCTTCTGATTTCTTGTTTACATATAATTAACTTATTAGTGTCCAGATACTTTGGTATTGGGAGGTGTGGATTATAATGCTGTAATGAAAGTAAAAGTGCAAAACAAAAAGAAAGAGCAACATTGCTGTGCTACAAAAGTCAATTGTCATTAACCGTAAATAAGAGGGTGGTAAGGTGTGATTAGAAAGGGGCCTTTTAAATCTTTCTGTCTGTCTCTTTCCATGTCCTGTCAGGTGAATGCAACCCTCATGGCTATGAAGGATGAAGAATATAAGGCCGGCCTTAAAGGAGAGCCATTCCCACCAGCTTTACATTTCTTTTATGCCAAACCTCTCATAGACAAAAGTAAAGTATTTGATGTCATCAAAATGATGCCAAAAGGTAAGATTTCAACTATCATATTCTCTGAGCAATAAACCATTTTCAAAATTAAGTAAAAAAATAGCACTTCCCTACAGCATCAGGAGAACACCGCATACTGGAGATGTCCATGTGTACTCCTTATGTGACCAAGTACCTTATGACAGACTATTATACATGAGAACATATACATACACACTGAAAACCCCAATACACTGAAATAGCAGAAACCAATTTTGAAAAAACAGTTACACAAACTTTCAGATTTGCTTTTCAGTGTTATTTGAGCTATTCCAGAGACATTCATCCAATACAATTCACAGGTATTTTCAGTCTGATTAAAAGCTGGCCTCTGAGTTTCACAGAGTTCAGTTTCATTAAAATGACCATGTCCCGGGGACCATGTTACGTGTGAACATAAAAGCAATTTGTATGTGTGTTTAACAAAACAGGATTTATTGTGCAATTTTCAATTTGTTTTTTGTTGTATTAGCTGTTTTTCATGGATGCTAACAATCTTCAATATGCTATCCACAGATTTATTCTCATAGTGCATAACATAGATAGCTCATGTCTTCAATTTGTCTTTTTTGTTGACTTGCAAGTCACAAATGATCTTTTGTTCCAATATGGATCTGCAGTAGTGATTCTTTTTACTACATATCAACTCAGTGTCACGGTAATGAAGCCATACTGGTACAATATGCTATGTGAAATTTGCCATATGGTACAATGCCATAATGGTGGTGGATATTGATTCTCTTAGATATAATGAAGTTGGCTTCATATTGTTTTTTGTCCAACCAAACTTCAACAAGTTTACAACATCTATGAAATTAGCTCTATTCATTTTGTTGCATGTGTGTGTGTGTGTGTGTGTGTGTGTGTGACATGTGTGTATAAAACATCACCCTTTGTAATAATAATAACAATCATTATTTGAGTTACATGTGATGTGATTTGGAAATCCCTGACATATATTTCTCTTGGTTGGTTTCCAGACTTCTTGCCTACTGGCTTTGAGTCCTGTGCTTGAGCATGGACATAATATATTAGGCATAAACATGATCAGCGATGCGCACATTACAATTGAATATGAATTTGAATTAATCACCATTGTAAGGTCAGGTTGCAAAAATTGATCAGCCCACTTCACCGCGGATGGGCGAAAATTCGCCCAAATTGCCGAAATACCCCCGAAAAAAACGCTCAAATAGATGAGCGCTTAATCATACTTTTTATTTGTTTTTTATTGTTCACTAGATTTCCTGAGAAAGGATTATTTCTACATTTCAGTTGTTTTTTGATGTTATGTGCAAATGGTTGTTACATGCTGCCCCCATAGACCTCTGTGTTGTAATAAAACGGCCAGAATACAAAATTCTGGTTTTCTTCAGAGGAAAGCAGATCGAATTTTTGGGGGGGGCGGGAATTAGACACATACAATACTCAAGTCCAATGGTTCAGGTGATAGAACAATCTCAACTTTGTTTTTAGGTAAGTCACGGGACGAGCCTGTAGATCACTAATGCACCTTTAAGGAATATTTAAAAATGCAGGCGTACCAGTTGCTTCAATTTTAGAAAAGAAATCTTGTTTTTGAAATTCAACTTCAAAATTGCTTGGGAGCATCTCTACCCTCTGCTATGGGACTACTCTGTCTCCTAATAATGTTTTACAATGAGCTATTGCATATTTTCCAATAATGTCAAGTAGCATTAATTATATGCTAATTCTCATTTGGTACATTCATGTTTTTTTTTTTTTTGTTTTTGTGTTTTTTTTTTTTTTTTTTTTAACATGCGACAAATGATGCTTTTAGTAAAGCATACCTGTTAAAATCGCAAAATTTTGCAGGACATGCTCATGCCCACTTCCTGGACCAAGCAATGTTTCATTTATATTTTATATAGGAGCTGCATTCACATAATGATATTTCTTTGGTCAATATTCATGGGTTATTTCTCAACTGACATACTTGCCAAACCTGTATCCTGGTCGGACTACATCGGCAAGTTTCAGGGACTTCACTTATCGTTCTTTTCAAAACCACCCACTCAGCCCATAGCAAATTGCACAGCTTGGGAGTTGATGCCGATGCACGAAGAAACTTGGCAATGCAACCCTTTGATGAATGGTATGATAATTTATTTTTTTGTTTGTTTCCTCTATCATCGTAGCATATACTTACTTGTACAGCCATTTCTTTTGTCTAGATTATTATCTGGGGAGTTTCGTAACCTGACCCATCTGACTTACTTTTTTTCTGACATACGAATGAATTTGGAAACCCGTTTAACCGCATAAAAGCACATGTTTTATTCCGTTAAGGTTTCAAATTCATAAGTGGTGTCAATGGGTCCAGGTTCGGATGCCCCATTAACTGCCTATCCCCCACCTAGATTCCCATTATCTATTTGCCAAATTTGTTTGATTGGGATACACACACACACACACACACACCCCCACACACACACACACACCCACACCCTCACACACCACAACACACACACCGACAAGAGGTTACATTGTGGGAATCCCCCACAAAGTTGTGTGGTTTTTGTGTATAAATCGGTACATACATTTATTGTGGGGGTATTTGTAGGTATATTCATACACTGTGGATATTTTGGGTGAGTAATTTACACCCTCACAGCAAAATAAAAATCCTGTGAACGCTGTGGGCACCCATAGCTGAGACCTATACCTACCCCCTAAGCCAAAAAACAGCATTTGGCAGAAATTCAGGGTGGGCGTACTCCCATCATGAAAAAACCGCCCACAATGTAGCTTTTTACCCTATATTTTACTGCCCACATGTACCCCTTTGTCAAGAACACACACACCACACCCTCACCACCATCCCACATAGGTACATTGTGGGAAAACCCCCACAAAGTTGTGTGTTTTTGTGTATCAATCGTACATACATGCATTGTGGGGATATTTGTAGGTATTCATACCCTGTGGGATTCTTTTGTATAGTTTTTTTTACACCCTCACAGCAATATACAAAATCCATTTGTCGCTGTGGCACCCATATCTTAGACTATACCTACCCCCCCAGAGGCCAAAAAAAAGCATTTGGCAGAGATTCGTGGTGGGCGTACTCCCACAATGACCAAAAACGCCACAATGTAGCTTTGTACCTATATTTACTCCACAATGTACCTCTTTTAAAGAACACACACAACACACACCACACACACACATACACACAACACCCTTAACTTGCAAGAGAAGAGCTACATTGTGGTTTTTTCCTTTAAAATCTCTTAAAAAGTCACTTTTAAAAGAAAATACACTTTTTCAGAACTATATAGAAACGATTTCAAACCTATATATTTGAGATTTCTCTTAAAAGACACTTTTTAGACATTTAAAAGATTTTTTCATTTTTTCCCATTTTTTTTTTAGTTTTACTCACTTTTTTTAAAAAAAATAAAGGGTTTCTTTTTTGGTTTGTTGTTGTGTTTTTCATTTTTTCTACTCTTTTACGGTTTATTTCGTTATAGGACAATTCATAACGTAGTAACTCTAGTAAAAATTTTCCTCCCACAAGTAAGAAATACTCCCACAATGTAAGAACATACTCCACATGTAGAAATCTACATGCACAATGTAAAAATACTCTTCAGAATGTCTCTTATCCAATACTTAAAAATACAATCAGAATGTATCTTCTCTGTAAGCTTCCACACACACACACACACACCAGCACCACACATCCCACATACCGACAAGAGGTACATTGTGGGAATACCCCCACAAAGTTGTTGATGTCTTTGGTATAAATCGGTACATTACATGCATGGGGGGTTAATGTTTTTTTTTTTTGGAGGGGGTATATAGTTTAACACTGCTGGATTATTTTGGTATAAACAAAAAGAAAAAACCTAAAAAATTAAAAAAAAAAAAAAAAATAAAAATCATACAAAATCCATGTGTAACGCAGTGGGCACCCATAGTTTAGACCTATACCTACCCCCCTAGAGGCCAAAAAACAGCATTTGGCAGAGATGCATGTTGGCGTACTCCCATAATGACAAAAACGCCCACAATGTAGCCTTTTGTACCTAAATTTACTCCCACAATGTACCTATTGTAAGAAAACACACACACAACACACACACACACACATACACACACCGTGGAACCTTTAACTTGCAAGAGAGAAGAGCTACATGGTGTTTTTTTTTTTTTCTTTTAAATTCTTAAAAAGTCACTTTTAAAAGAAAAAATACAACTTGTTCGAACTATATAGGAAGATTTCAAACCTATATATTTTGAGATTTTTCTCTTTCTTAAAAAGACACTTTTTAGACATTTAAAAAACAAAAAAACTAAAAATTTCCATTTTTTTATAGTTTTACTCACTTTTCTTAGCCAAAGGATTGACGCCGCAGGCCTATAAAGTTACTAAATAGAAAAATCTCTTTTCTACTCTGTTACAGTTTATTCCGTTATAGGACAATTCATAACGTAGTTAGTAACTCTAGTAAAAATACTCCCAAATGTAAGAAGAAAATTACTCCACAAGTGATAGTAGATATATATCACCACTAGTTGTGTGCTGTAAGAATGTTAAGAAAATACTCGCCACATGTAAAAATACTCTTCAGAATGTCTCTTATCCAATACTTAAAAATACAATCAGAATGTATCTTCTCTGTAAGCTTCCACACACACACACACACACCAGCACCACACATCCCACATACCGACAAGAGGTACATTGTGGGAATACCCCCACAAAGTTGTTGATGTCTTTGGTATAAATCGGTACATTACATGCATGGGGGGTTAATGTTTTTTTTTTTTGGAGGGGGTATATAGTTTAACACTGCTGGATTATTTTGGTATAAACAAAAAGAAAAAACCTAAAAAATTAAAAAAAAAAAAAAAAATAAAAATCATACAAAATCCATGTGTAACGCAGTGGGCACCCATAGTTTAGACCTATACCTACCCCCCCTAGAGGCCAAAAAACAGCATTTTGGCAGAGATCAGTGATTGTGGGCGTACTCCCAGATAATGACAAAAACCGCCCACAATGTAGCTTTGTACCTCTAGTTACTCACCCAATGGACCTCTTGTAAGAACACACACACACACACACACACCACACCACACACATATAACACAGCTCGAGTTAAGATTTGATTTTCCCTATAGGTATCCCTATTGGAGGACTGAGCTTTGTTACTCTATGAGTGCAACCTTCAGAACAAACTGAACAGTCCAGATGTTGAACCTTATATTCCTAAGGGAGCTGTCAAACGTCTTAATGTAAATGATTGAAAAGCTTTGAAAGCAAGTGGCATAACAAATGGGAGTGTACTCTGCCCTAGCACAGTTAACTCTGTTTTTTTTTTTTTTTTAATATATAAGGTGCGGCTAACTTGAATTTTCACAAAGTGGACATACCCACACCTATTTGAAAGTGAAAGTTGGAACAAACTGCTATGGACTCGTTTAAAGGGCCTGTTCGATAAATAAACATAATGTGTTCTCTAATTGATGTGACGAGCTTGAACTCACTTTCACACCACGTTTTGTGGAAACAAACTTTTTTGGTTTTGATGATAGATATGACAAAAGCATATTGCAGTACTTAATAGATTACTGTGTAATATTTGTTGGTTACATAAAACCATTTTTACTCTATATCTTTGCAAAATGCAATTATGGAGGCTGAAATTTTTTACGGACAACATGGCAGTTACAGACCAGTTTCTTTTCAACAAGTGTGCTTGTAAGGTTTTGGAAAGTTATTTCCTTGCGTAAGGAATGAATTATTAATAAGAGAATAATATTCCTCTGACAACCAATTTGGTTTTCGTAGTGGCAGGAATTGTGAACAAATTCTTGCAAAATTTTTCCATCTTATCAGTAAGTCCTTGGATGATCGAAAATGTAATCTTGTTGATGGAGTGTTTTTTTGATTGCAAGTTCAGCTTTTGATAAAGTTATCATACCTCTTGCTCATTAAAGCTCCATTCTTTGGGTTTTAGAGGTTCACTTCTGCATTTGATTTGTGTGTCTGAATGGTGCACAGTGACTTCTGGTGTGCCTCAGGGTTCTGTCCCTTGTCCTTTACTATATTCTATTCTGCTCTTGTAATGACATCAAACATGTTGTTTCTTCTCCACTCTTCCATTTGCAGACGATCATTCAATTGGTGACCTATCAATAGTGAACCTGATCACAACATTCTGCAGCAGGACATTTCAAAATATTTTTCAGTGGTCAATCATCAATAAACTTCCTTTAAATTTTCCAATCTCTGTTCATGCACATGATCATGTTCGGTGTCTCAAATTTCTTTAGCTCTATTTGAAAGGTAATGTGAAACTTGAAGTTGATCACTTCAAACTGCTTGGTGTAACTTTCTCTCTTTTGATTCTCAGGTTGGCATTGTAGCTGGCCAAAATTTCAAGCTTTCTGGTTGATCATTAGATGCCCAAAAATAATTCTTCTGCTGACGCTTCAATCTCTATACTCTCTTATTTACCGTCATGTTGTTACTGTGTCGTGTCGGCCCCTTTTCAAAGAAATCCTATTGAGAGATTGGAGAGAGTTCAGAGGAAAATCACCGTGTTTCCTTTTATAGGAAATTTCCCAGTGGTGATGGGAGTAGACCGAACTATACAGAAAGGCTTACCGAACTGGCGTTGATGAAACTTGAGGATGTTTCCAAGTTCTACTAAGGTTGGTCCTTTTGTTACAAGCTTTGAATGATTTTTTTACCTGAAACTTTTAGTTCACTTGTGCAAAGAAGTAGAATAAACGGTTCCAGACTGTTGCATGTCACTGCCAGAACTTCCTCTTTCTTTATTCGTGTTTGTGGCTCTTCCAAGTTGGGGAATGGTGTTCTCCCGTTTCTTCAAGGAGGCTCCAAAACATTGCGACTTTCAAATCAGAGTGTATATCTTTTTATGAAATCATATGCCTAATTGGCTCTTTTATTACCCTTTTATTACCCAAGTTCATTTTATATTTTTTTTATAGTTTATGTAATGTACTCTTTGTAATGTTAATGTAAATTTTGCTGTCAGCTTGTGCCATCACATATTTTTGTATAAGGATGAGTGAGCACCCTGTGTCTTGGGCTTTTCAAAGCCCATTCGCTCATCCTTGGAGTTACTTGCCTTGTATTGTATATGTACCATTATCTTTTAAATGTTTGTTCTTGCAAGTAATTCAAATAAATATTATTATTATTATTATTATGAGAAAATTGGTCTTTCATTATGGTAATAAAATCAAAACACTTTTGGGGGTTAAAGGGGTGTTTCTAAAGACAATTGGAACACTATCTTTAAAAGAAAACAATTAATACAGAATTTTTACCTCCTGGCAAAACTAGGTGCAATGTATGTAGATTTTTTTTCAATATAATTTGTTCCTTTAACTCTAAATAAATTGCTTATGAGCAATAAACTGCACAGGGTGAATTATCAAACAGCAAAACGCATCACAAAATTAATTTCACTCATATACTGAGCAGCATAAATCAGCATATCGTTCTTCAGTAGATAAAATCTGGGATTACTGAAGAGCACAAAAGAGTACAGGGTTCCATAAGTGAAAAACTAATTTTCTGGAAAGTGCAAATTAGCACACCCTATGGGTAATTCACTGAAACCGTCTCTCAACTGAAACCCACAACTGTACAAGCATGCCCACGGGTCCTTACAAAAAGCGTATGACAGCATTTCAACCAAGCTTTGACGTACGTTTAGCGGACACGTTTGTGAAAAAAATATTTTTGGGGTGAAAACAGTCAAAATCCTTGATTACTTAAAAATTTCTAAGGGTAAAATGGTCATATATTTTTCAGATTTTGGCACTTTAAACCCCATATTTTTTCACTGATTTTTAAGAAAAATTAAGTTTTTTGGCCAATTTTAGCCAAAATGGCCGTTTTCTTAGGGTGACAAAAATTTTGACTTGCTAATTTCCTGAGTGTATGAACATGAAAACTACCTAGTAGTGATTTATTCTTTATGCTAATCATGTGACAGGGGTACATTTTTTATATGCAAAATTGCATTTCAATGTCATCAATCTATTTCTTTATTTTTGTAACAGGGTTATAAAGTCAATGGTCAGGGGTGACATTGATTGTGTGGAAAAGCAATTTTCGCCAATTTGTGATGAAAAAGCCATAACTCAATGGTATGAGGCTATGTGTGATGATTCTTGTGGCTTGTATGTCAGTATTTCAATAGAAAATAGTGATATAAAACTTAACTAAAGTTGCTGTACCTGAAATAAAATAAAGTAGTAATATGTTACCCCTACCCAAAACATTTCGGCGGGGCATGAAAAAATAAAGGCACTTCGCAAAAAATAAGTCCTTCAAAACTGTGAGGTTTAAGGCTAAACTAAATAGACACTTGATCTGAGTCCCAGTTTTGAAGGACTTATTTTTTTGCGACCGATTTTTGCTCAAATTTGATGACTTCGGGCAGAAATATGCCTGTACAGTGCTATGGGAAAAATTTTCAAGTTAATAATTATGCATTTTTATTTCAGATTCAGTTTCTACACAAAATTTCACCCTAGAAAATGGTATTTTAAGTAGGATATCTTTCCCTTTAAGTTTCCACCATTCTGTCCACCAAACGTAAGTCAAAGCTTGAACGGTGTTGTATGCACTCTTCTGTAAGTACCCACTCAAGTACCAGGCTGACTTGTGCATCAAGTTATACTTGATGGAATGAAGTGCATGTAAACCAGAGGGTGCAGTAGGGCCTACAAATGTTTGTTGGGGTTGGGGTTGGTCAGATTTGTTTTCATTTTAAGATAAACTTTGCTTCAAACTGTTTTGCTCTATACTCCATTTACCTTTCTCGAGTCAGTATATTATGGAGCCGCCTTTATATGCTCGCGTACGTATGTCAGTGCTTTGAATCGGTGATTGCGATTTAATGTTGCGACCATTGCATTACATACTGACGTCACTGACTCGAGAAAGATAAAAGCACTATAAAATGAATACAACATACAATGGGATAGCAGAGATCTTAATTATTTTACTTGTAGTAGTTGTTTTGCTGTATTTTAAAAATCTTTTTAGTTTTTGTGTTGGTAAAAAAATGAATTTTTAAAAGGTACATTGTGATATTCAGAAAGTAATGTGGCCTGTCTTTTTGGGCTAATAAGGTTGTTATTTGCTTTAATTTATTCCAGGCTCTTCCAGAATCTATCCATGGAAACCAAGGACCCTCATTCAGCTTATCCAGACACCTACAATGCTTGGAAGAAATTTCAAATGTGCCTATATGCAATGAGTGATTTAGTATACACTTCTGAAAAAGTTTTTGAAAGCTATATGAGCAGAGCCTTGTTGGAGTTCTATGAAGACAATGTCCAGTATATGGAAATTAGGTTTCTTCTTTTCCAGGTATATATATTCTTCTCTTAACTCTGTTATAACTTGACTTTGAACACAGATAATCCTGGATTGGATTATCCAGATAAACATCATTTTTTTGAAAAGTGTCAAAATTTATGGTTTTATATGGCCAGGTGGGAAAGGAATCCCTATCTCTAAAATGGTGAAAGATCAGTCTTTTTCAGAATTTTGTTTTGAAATGTCTAATATATGGAAATCAGATAAGCTGATATGGAGTAGGTCATCTGTAGCTTAAATGTCCTTGCAATGACTGATATTAAGATGGTGCGAAATATACGGTTGTGGGGTACCAATTTGTTGGTCAATCGCAAGTGACACAAGGCATGATAAATTTAGAGAATGAAATATGAGATTTTTTGTTTTGGCCATCTTAGATGGTGTCATAATGAATGGGCA